>SCHK01102403.1:0-10454 GCA_004124795.1 Poropuntius huangchuchieni
AGTCTTTTATCTCATACTTAGCATCATAATTATTCCTTCAATGTTCTCTGGAAATATAAACCATTCAGTACCATTCAGTGTCTCTATGATCTCTTAAGATTTTTTTTTTTTTTTTTTTTTTTAACCTTTATTTGTTCATAAATACAGTAAAACAGTAACACTGTGAAAATACTATTACATTTAAAAATATATAATTATAAGAAGTATCTACTTCAGTGTGTCTTAAAATGTAATTTATTCCTATGAATTTTCAGATGTGTTTTTTTTTTTTTCAAACAGTTAGTGCTGCTTAATATTTTTGTGAAAACAGTGATAGTTTTTTTTTTTTTTCTTTTTTAGGATTGTTTGATGAACAAAGCTCAAAATAACAGTAGTTATTTGAAGAAAAAGAAGAATGTAGAAAGTGTAAATATTTTGTAACATTATAAATGTTCAATTATGATGCTTCCTTTCTGAATATAATTATTTCCCCTTTAAAAAAAAAATTAAAAAAAACATTTTACTTGACCCCCAAACTTTTAACTGAGCCGTATTGTTTCATTTGGTCTGTTTTCCTTCTTGTGCTCTGTTCTCTTGCTTTATTTTTAAGTTTGTTTGCTTTTGTATTACTGTGGTACATATGTATTCAGTAACTATTCATATCTACATCCTCTCTGCAGGTAATTCCCAGATGGGGGCCACTATAGTAGACGCCCTGGATACCCTTTACATAATGGGCCTCCATGATGAGTTTAAGGATGGTCAGGAGTGGATCGAGCAAAACTTGGATTTCAGTGTGGTAAGTTGCAAAAACTCGGACACGAACACACACACACACGCTTACCAACACCTGTTTTTGGTGGTTTGGAAGCGAAATGCGTCTGTTTTTGTTTGCAGACACAGTTATATCTCTGGACGCTGTTATTTCACAGTGGTAAGCTGTATGCTTTGGCAGCCAGCTGACACAGCTGTATTAACAGTCATTCGACACCCTGTAGCCCCTCAAAGACTTCAGTCCTCAGTGTTTGTGAATCTTTCAGGTTTTGATCAGATTGTGGTGGCACTCCGAGGAAATCGTGTTGAGTTGATGTGACACATCGGCGTATCCAGGATACAAGACTGGCGCCATGGAAACAATGTGAACCGCTCTGCCTCCGGAATTAGCCGGTGATGTTGAGGAAAAAATGGCAGACAAAAGAGACGTCAGAGAATGAAGCGGGGGCCGGCGAGTGGCCCCAGGGGCCCCGTGTCTCCTGCTCTCCTTCTCTGTCTGCGTTCACATCCTGACCCGTTAATTGAATTTCTCCAGTTTCTCTCCCTATCAGTTGTTTTTCCGGCCTCTCCTCCATCAGATATGGAGAACCTGTATGGTTCTCTTGGCTTTATCATCTCTCTGGTGTCTGCGTGTTGTGTGATTTTCCTCCCGTCTCCCTTCTGCCACCTTTCTTTGAGCAGATCTGGTGGACTCAAGTCTCCTCTGAGTGTTTAGTTCATCTTTTTGGCTTTTCCAGCGTTGACCTAATTTCTGCTCTCTCCCCCTCCTCACTGTTACTTTTGGACAAGTATATCTTACAAAGCATGTGCACTCTGAAGGATGACTCATGCTTGGACCGTTGGGTCTGGCCGCTGAGGGCTCAGTATGTCACAGTGGGATGGATGTGTTGGAAGGTTTTTGGAGGAGTGCAATAAACTGCAAAGCATAAGCGAGGAAGGGAAGCGTGTGCAGAACCCTGTGATTTCAGAAAAATATTACGTAGCACAACTGTTTTCGACATTGAAGAATGTTTCTTGGGCACCAAATTATCATATTAGAATGATTTCTGAAGGATCATGTGATACTGAAGACTGTAGCAATGGCTGCTGAAAATTACATTTTTAAGTGTACACAGCCTTTCAAAAGTTTGGGATCAGTGAGATTTAATTTTTTTTTCAATTGAGTCTCTTATGCTCATCAAGGCTGTATTTATTTGATCAAAATACAGAAAAACAAGTAATAATGTGAGAAATTATTGAAATTTCTAATTTTTGGTTGATGGGTTCCTATTTTAATATACCTTAAAATATAATTTATTTGTGTGACGCAGTGCTGAATTTATCAGACATTTCTCCAGTCTTCAGTGTCACATGATCCTTTAGAAATCATTCTAATATGCTGATTTATTATCAGTGTTGATGCTGCTTGTGCTTAATATTTTCTTGGAACCTGTGATACTTTTTTTCTTTTTTTTTCTTTTTCTTTTTTTTTGATGAATAAAAAGTTAAAAAGACAGCATTTATTCAGAATATTTTTTTTAATCAATCTAAGTCTTTACTGTCACTTTTTATCCTTTTAACACATCCTTGCTGAATAAAAGTATTAATTTCTTTAAAAAAGAAAAGAAAAAATTTACTAACCCCAAGCCTTTGAATAGTAGTATATATTGTAACACAAAATTTCTATTTTAAATAAACACTTTTTTGATTATAAATCAGCATATTAGACTGATTTCTGAAGGATTGTGTGACAATGAAGACTGGAGTGATGATGCTGAAAAATCAGCTTTGCTTTTCAGGAATAAATTATATTTTAAAATATATTAAAATAGAAAACTGTTGTTTTAAATTGCAATAATATTTCACTTTTTTTTTTTAGGTTTTTTTTAATCAAATAAATGCAGCCTTGATGAGCATAATATACTTCTTTTAAAAAACATTAAAAATCTTACTGATCCCAAAGTTTTGAACAGCACATATATAACTACCATTTTAAATTGCAAAAATATTTCATATTACTGTTTTTACTATACTTTAAATAAATGCAGCCTTGATGAGACTTCTTTAAACAAAAGAAATCTTTGAATGGTACTGAATGCAGAACTTCATTAATCAAGATTAATAAATACTATAAAAGTGAATTATTAATTATTGCATTATTTGTGAATTTATGCAATGTTTAGATTAATTACCTTATATTAAAGTGCTGGCCATCATTTTATTATAAAATGAATAGTTCACAACCTCCCCTTAAAACAAACAGTCACTTACAGATCTGACAGTTTCATCTGTTTTTGTCTGTACAATGAAAATCAATGGGGTTCAAACCATCTGATTGGACCCCTGTTGACTTTCATTATATCTACAAAAAGTTGCTGAGACATAAAATATAATTTTTTTTTTTTTTTTTTCCACAGATGAAATGCATCTCTCTCTCTCTCTCTCTACCTCATTCCCTCCCTTCCTCTCCCTTTCTCTCTCTCTCTCTCTGTGTTTCTGTTGTTATGATGGATGAGGCTGCCTTCCATCAGCATTAATCGCAGCTGTTAAACCAAAAACTGAATTAATGGACCTTGGTCAGGGAACGGTCATATCTGAATTAATCTGGTGCACGTTCACTTTTGTCAAAATTAATAGACATGCTAAATGAATGCTAAGTGGAAGGGGTTGGTTAAAGCATGTTCTTGTCTTATCAAATTAGTGTAAAACCTAGTCAATATAAGACGCTTTAGCAGCGTTATGTTCAGAACTGGAAAACCTGCTTATATTTCATAAGCGGTATACAAAAACAGGTGCTGTTTTTAGGTGCTGTGGATTATGGGATTGTGACAGAGCTAAAACAGGATTTCGGGAGCTTGTACAGCCATACCATTGAACTTCACTGCGTTTAGATTTGTTTTTTCGGCATTGGTTGAATTAGTTCCTTTGCTATATGAGACTTAATGGTAGGTGTGTGTGATTAGCAGCTGTTTGCGGTGTGATCTTTGTGCGAGTGGAAAACTGCTTCATGGTAATTTTCTCTAAATAAAGGTTGAAGCTGACAAGATGGATGTTGATGATACAAACACACACGCACTCTGCTCCAGCGTTCATTTCAGTCTCACTGAGGGATTATTGTATCAGCTTTGATGTAGATTTCAAGTTCATTTGGGAGCTTTGCATGGCTGTTACGTAGATATTTCATGCACATTAATAAAGCTGCTTAAATGTTTGTTCGAATTATATGCAGTGCAACAGTTATGTTCTGAAAGTAAAAATCACGTTCATTTTCTTCAGAATTTTTAACAGCACATTTCTTCTTGCAGCTGATTATATATTTGAATATTTTGCAATAAACTTCAAATATATTGTATTTTGTAAATGTGTAGGTTCAGTAAGATACTTCAATTCATCAAGGATGTGTTTATCCTATTACCAAAGAATTCTGAAAAAAATGTGTTTCCTCAAAAATATTAAGCGATGAATCAATTAAGCAGAACAGTTAACACTGGTAATAAGTAGAAATATTTCTTGAGCACCAAATCAGCATATTAGAAGGGTTTCTGAAGGGCCATGTGACACTGAAGACTGGAGTAATTTTTTTTTAGATGTTTATTATACCCCCCCCCCCCTTTGATTTAGACTCTTTACTGAAGATTTTTTGAAATTCCTAAAAACAGGAAAAATCTCTCATCTTCTCATTTTTCTCTCTGTTTCTACAGAATGCAGAAGTATCCGTCTTTGAGGTCAACATCCGCTTCATTGGAGGGCTTCTGGCTGCATACTACCTCTCTGGACAGGAGGTACGTTATCATTGCTTATTGATTTTTTGCAAGTTTGTGTGCATGTTTGTTCTCTGTCTGTGCTGTTCAGTGTCATAGTTATTTCAGATGATGGTAGTTTGTGCAGGCCGCCACATAGATGAAGATCTGGACCGAGTGAGAGTTTATCTTAGGGCAGTGCTGTTGGCTCGGAGAAATAAGAACAGCTTTTTCAGGGGAAATAAATGTCCCTCTCGCAAGCCCATGTTAATTAACGCTTCCCTTCTGTCTTATCTGCCCATGGACATTAATGGAGAAGGGCACAAATAGTCTCTCTCTTTCTTTTCCCTCATCACCGTGCAGCGTATCTCTGCCCCTGCATATCACAGTGTTCTCCGCCTTTTAGTCTGAAGGTGAAAATGCAAAGGAATTAAACTGCAGCCATGCGGCACGACCTCATCGCCGCTCCACACACTTCATTAGATGAGTTTAGATACTGGACGTGGAACTCACCACACTTGCATACAAAGTCATCACACTCGTCTGTCCCAAGTGACCTTTTGTTCCTTCAGTACAGTGTTTTGACACACCTGGGAGTCATGCCTCAGTCACACTGTGTTCATCTGAGTGTTTTCTGCATATGTGCTTTCATAGACATGCTGTTCAGCATGGGCTGAATTTTGGAGGCAGAGTGTCCAATTTAGCAGTGCTTGTATTGCCAGTGGCAAACATGGAGAGAAGTGATTATATTAAATGAATTGTTTCAGGAACCATTCAATAACATCTGGATTAACTATGCATTTATATCTTGTAATTACATCTAGTTGCCAAAAGGACTGTAGTATGCTGTGGAGGGCTGTATCCAAAATGTGCCCAACATTTACAGAGATCAGAATCAAAGCAAGCATTTATGTTACAAGAGACACTGAAATGTTGGTATAGCTTAAAAGAGGAGAGACAGAAACACACACAGCTTCAGGTTCAGACGGTTTCATTTAGCTCCCATGGAGTTAAAAACACAAATAAATGCTTGGCCATTTGCATCTGCACTCTCTGCATCGAAAATATATGTACGTGCTGTTGCACCTCAAATAACTTTTAAGGCTTATTTTGCAGCATTTATATGAGCCTTTTGATGGATTGCATGGAGGAGCTGTAAAAACTGGTCACACTCGCTAAGTGAATGAATTGCGAACTCTTACAAAGCAAAAACAAACGATTTCCTTCGATTCATGACGCGCGTGCGTCTCTCACTTAACGTATGGCATCTCACATTCTGAAGTTAGGAAACATAGGAAATCAACACATGCTGTTGTGAATAATTATGCGAAGCGTCTTCTCATTGGATAAGAATATGCAGTCTTATGAATAATTATTAGACACCCACAAATCATCGAAGTACTGTAGTCCGTTGCAACGTCACAAACTGTGACGCCAACACAATGTAGATTTTAAACCCATAAGATGAAAATAGCACAAAAAAGCTTAAAATTTACCAGTTTTTTACAAATTAACGAATGCTAACATTGTCTCCTATGATGTGCAACACAAACACCTCTGCTAAAATCTCAAAAGTAGTAATTTAATTCTGTACATAACTTTTTAAGTCATTTCTTTGTACATATGCACAATATATCAGTGCTATATTGTTTATAAATTCACTTGTAGAATTTAAAATTATTAATATTAGTTGATAGTATTTCTTTCCTAATTTAATAGGTAGAAAAAACGGCATAGGCCATTTGTTAGTTATCGGTAACGCACACACAAAAAAAAATGATCTGGTGGTTATTATTATGACCCAGAACCACCTTTTACTTCAGAGCCTTAATTCCTTAAAGTAGTTTGAGTGTGTTTTTTATAAAGATGTGCATACTCTCCTGGTAGATACAGTAACTTCAGCATTATGGGAACCGAAGCATCTTTCTCTATTGACGGCTATTCAAAAGCCTTGTCAAAACCATTGAATGCCCATGAGCAAAGATGACAGATTTGAAATTGCTTTCTTCCAGGGGATCATGCAACCGCCAGCAGTTGCCATTGAGATGTATAAGGATGCTAATGAAAAACTTTCTCCAGGTATTATACTCTACATCTCCTTGGTGTAGGCGGAGTTCTTTATATATATATGTCCCCTATATGCAGTGGAGGCAGCATGGAGCAGAGCACAGAATCACTGACTGAATGCAGTGTCATAGATTGAAGAGCCATGACTCTTGAATAAGAGATTTTTGATTTGGCACGATGGAGTAATCTGCTGCGGATGGAGGGAATAAAAGAGGGTCCAGAGTAGAGAGAGTTGTGTACTGATGTGCAGCTGGTTTTTCTAGAGAAGAAGAGCATCTGATCTGAAGAAGACAAAGGACTCCATACTTTTATCAGCTCTGGAGGTTATCTCTTCTGTGCAAGACCACATCCTCCATTCCTTCTCTCTCTCTCTCTCTCTCTCTCTCTGTCAGCTGGCTCTAGCAGTGCAGTGATGGATGATGTTTACTCTTCTGTCCCTCTGTCTTTTGGTCCCCTTGTCTTCTATTTTATCCTTTCCTTTCATCTCTCTTTCTCAGTCTTTCTCCCTTGTTCTTCAGATCTCTCACCTCTGCATGTCTTGACGGCATTGTTTCATGATGGCAGTGAAGAGATGAATATAGATCTAAAGGAGCAAGGGTCCAAGGATCGGATGGCTAGTTTGGTATATGCTGTATGTGAAGCAAAAAGCCAAAGTCTGCTTCTTCATTGACAGCAAGTAGTTTTTAGGTATAGTTCCATTCAACTCAGGCTTGCTACTGTACATTTCCGCTATACTTCTAGAAATGTATCTATACATACAGTTCACATAAGTTTTCATCTGAAGTAAACCACTCAAAACCACTCAAACAAGTTATGATTACATGTGAGATTTTTGATTAATAAAGACTTGAATTACATGTGGTTCCTTACACAATACTATTTTGTCATTTGGTTAATGTATTAGTAGTAATAGTAGCACCATAGAAAGCTGCTATCCCAATGGCTAATACTAACAGATAGCTTTCTTTATGGCTTATTCTCAAACAGCATCCCCCATGTCTATGTTTTCGTGATGTAATGACAATTTGAGGTATTAGGGGAGAGTAAGATGTAAAGTGTTGACAGATGATTTTTTCTTTGCATTCTGGCAATGTTTTATTTCATTTTTTCTTATACACTCATATTTAATGGCCTTCACATAATTGCAGGGCACTGTTATCATTATATGAATTAATAATTATTATTATTAGGTAAATAAATTGTGTTTTGATTACATTGTTTAGTTTACCGTTCGATATTTGATGTTTTATGTAAGGCCAAGCAAATAGAAGCACTTGTTCCCCTTTATGGTCATAAAAAGAGACTGGCTCAATAACTGTTTTGAATAACTCTTTCTAAATACTTCCTGGAATATGTATTTATTTATTTTTTTATAGATTTTATTTCCTTTGGTGTTAAGACCCTCATAGGATGTTCCAGGTACCTCACCAGCAAGCCAGCAATTTTGGATGAATTACTTACAGATCTCACATCTAACAGTAATTTTCCAGTGGATCTAGACAGCGCTTTTCTTTTTTTTTCTTTCAAAGACACATGCAGTTCTTTGTACTAAAATCAAATATAGTTTCTTTACCTTTTGCTCCTGCGGATGTTCAGACGTTCTGTCATTCTTTGTGAGATGGTTCAATTACTATAATTTTGACAGCCCAATTACTGTATGAATCAGTAGATTTCTCCAAACACCGTGCCGACGGAGGCTTTATTTCTTAAGATTCCTTCAAGCCAAATAGGATCATAGGCTGTAAGTGAACAACACGGGCAAATATTTGTTCTTTGTCTTGATTTGCACATTTATTACAGCAGAGATGGTGTGAGGAAATGGTGTTTACTCCAGGCATTATGCAGCAGTTAGCTTTCTCTCTCTCCCTCCCCATCACTCTCTCTGTTGATGCGCTGTCCTGTGGTTGTATATCCTTCACAGTGGTAGAGAATATGCGGTGTCACATTAGGGAGCAGCACACTCTTCTGTTGTCAAACACGGATCTCATCAAAGGCAGAAGAGAACCGCAGCCCCGGGCCCAGCGGAGGCAAGATAAGGACAGAGATTTAAGAAGGGATTTGATGGATGAGAAAATGTTTGTCATCTACTCATCTGCGTGTTTGATGTGCTGCAGACTTTGGACATGCCATCGCCTATCAAATCTCCTCTTTAAATACAAATAACTGGCCTTTCTAGACTGATATTTCCTTAGAAAACTCTTCTGGTTTTCCAGGCCTTGGTTTGTCGCTGTATTGCATGAGTGTGTCCAAAATACTCTGGAAATTGCCAGAATGATCTTTAAAAAATAGCTTTTGCAGTTTTATGAGCTGTTAAGTTAACGTAAGAGCACCTAACAAGTGGTTATATAAGCATATGTTGGCTTTGAACATCAAGACCACCGGTGTTGGTGTTTATTTTGACATCCCAGCTGTGGTTTTGTTTGCAACTCTCATCAATGTAAAATGAGACACGCTGTATGCTGGGCCAGCTGAGAACTGAGACTAAATAATTGGTCAGTCTCACGGAAAATAAGAGAGAAAAAAAACACCAGTGTGTTACTTCATCCCAAAATCAAACACAAGGGGGAAAAATAAATTGTGTTCTTCATAAAAGTACAAATATCTCGTTAGTGTAATTGTTGTACTGCTTTTATGCTAATTTTTTAAAAAATAATATTTTTTAAAAATAATAGTCTAATGAGAATCACCATTGAGAGTAATTGGGGAATTATAAAAATGGTAATAAATGAGCTATTCTAATGCATTACAGTAATGAGAATTAAGTGTGCTTAATTCTTTTTCAGTACTGTAGTATTGTAATAAATTTGGTCTAGATGCAATTTAAAATAAAAAAAAATAATCTTTCTGTGCAATTTTAGTTTGCAAAAATGCACTAAAAATACATTGTATTGATGATTTTTTAAAATTACAAAAAGGCTTAAATAATGGGAGGAAAAAACCTGAATTTGAGGAATCTCCTGAAAGCTGCATCATATGTAAAGAAGCTTCTTGAATTTTTTGACAACTTGTGCATTCTGAGAGCTTTTTCAATGTTGACTCTAAGCTGTGTGTCTCTTACATTGTCTCTTCTGAAGCTGTGCAGTTTATTTATAAACCTGGAGGAATCATTTTAAATAAAGACAGGAAATGTGTTTGAAATGTAAATGTAGAAATGCACCGACTGTCCCTATTTGCTTTGAGGAGATGAGAAGCGTTGTACTAAATGCGCATAAACATTCTCACAGACGACAGCCTAATTTCTTCATTAGCCGACGTCTCTGATGCTGTGATCTGATTGGCTGTGTTTGTGTCGGCCTTGATTGGCAGCTCCCGATTGTGCTGCCATGACGACGAATAGAATGAACACAAGGCAGAAGGTTTGACATAAAAGGCTGCAGATGCACAAACATACTGAGACCCAGAGCAAGAGAGAGGGCAGAAATCCAGCTTTAACCCTGAACCCCTGTGGAACCCTCTCTGCAAACACTCATTCCCTCCATCTCCAGTCTGTTCTCCATAATCTCTTTATATGCTTCCATTAGACGTTTAAGGAACATCTCGGGCTGAGGGTGCTGTAGTGTGTGTGTATGTGTGTGTGTGTTTATGAACAGAGAGCAGAAGCTGTATCGTGGGGAATGTCCGTGGTCATATCCTCATATGTGTAATAACAGGATCATCTCTGGTGCTTATGATCCGCATCAACCAGATTAGGCTTCAGCGTCGAAATCTGCATTCTGGGAATTACACACACACTCTCACTCACTCATAAACACACACCGCTCCAACTAGTAATCCTGAGGGAAGAACTCGTTCAGCCTAAATTAGGCTTCCTTTTCTGTCTTCTTTCTTCTTTCATTTTTTGCACCATTTCTGTACTCCTTCGCTCTTTTCTTGATTTTTCTGTTATCTAAGTGACCATTTGCACCTAGTGTACAT
>SCHK01102403.1:11205-21773 GCA_004124795.1 Poropuntius huangchuchieni
GTGCTCTTTTTAAAAACAAATTTGGTTGCAAATAGTATTCTATTTTTTGCCTAAAAAGGTTTTACTTAGCATGTTTTCTTTTTACTGGACCTTTTATAAACACAGCATTGTGGTATTTGTGTGTGTTTCAGAAATATCTCAAAGGCTGTATACACTCCTCACACATCTATTCTAGTGAATTGCTGTGCATTTTAATAGACTTCACATAAACATCCGTAAGACGGGCCTCAGCAGTGGCTCGGGCAGCTGTGCGGTTTGTCTAAGAACCAAAGGCCTTTTTTCTGCTATGGCTTCATTCTATCTTTGGTTCTAAAAACACGATCAACCGCACAGCTCCCGCTCTGACACGAGCAACAGATCTTACCCTGCTTAGAGGAGTCTGGCTGTGAGTCATCAGCACAAGATATTTTCAAGCCATTTTTGCTCAAAAGCACTTTGTGAGATGGCAGAGTTGTAGTCAGACAGTCTCGTCGAAATTATGATGACACGGTTACTGTTGAGAGAGAAATAAAATATTGATTGGTGCACATTTGACATCGACTCCTAATAATAACCTACACTGTTGGAAAGGTGAAGTCATTATTTCTGTGTCTATGCTAATGTGTTCATAAAGTGTCTGAATGGACTTGAGTATTCAAGAGATGCTTTTATCCAAAGCAGCTTATATTATTATTGCAGGGACAAACCACCTAAAGCAATCTGGATGGTTTGAAAAAAGCAATTCTGTCATCACTCACTTGTTGTTCGATGATATTGTTAAGGGTAGGCTCGTCTTTGATTTGAATGTGTCTATCTGCAGCAGCAGTAGTTGTTGTTAAACTGCAGCTGTTGGCAAAGGTTGTCTCAGTTCAAAATTTGAACTTTATGACGAGGCCCCAGTGCATCATCTCTCTTCTGACAGTAGTGAGTAAACAAATTCAGGTGTGTTGTTCTTTGGGTATTTATTCTGTCTCAGATGTGTGTGCTCTCTCTCTCTCTCTCTCTGTGTGTGTGTGTGTGTGTGTGTGTGTGTGTCAGTTCCCCTCTGCTGAGTTTGTGAACAGATTTTATCCCTTCAGTCAGAGTCTGTAGCGTTATTTAGGCTACAGAGGTGAATCTCACAAAACCCATCAGCAAGACCAAGTCTGGGTCATATTTCACCTCAAAAAAACAAAACATTGTTTTGAGAAAAGAAAATTAAGCCTGGTTTATAACCTTTTTTATTTATGTATTTTTATGCATTGTGTCAGTTTGAAATGTATAATTGAAAATCTTCAAATCTGCCCCTACAACTTCTCATTGGGGTGATTTAAATTCTTATTGAATCACCCTGTTGAAAAAGTATCACTATTGTAAAGTTTTAAATATATATACATTGCTGTAAAGTTTTGGGTAGGTAAATTTTTTTGGGCTTTTTTTTTGGAATTTTATTTAGTATTTTAAGTATCTTATTCTCACTCTTACTCTTTATGTAATTTTAAATACAGTAAAACAGTGATATTGTGAAATATCATTGCTATTTGAAATTTTTATATTTTAGTATATTTTAAAATGTATTTTATTCCTCTGATTGCAAAGCTGAAGTTTTAGCAGCAGTTACTCCAGTAATGCTCGAGAAACATTTCTGACCAATGCTGAAAGCATTTCTGCTTCATTAAAGCTTTATTTTCTTAAAATAATGTGCATTACTGATCATAAAACAGTAATGCACATTATTTTATTTGTAAATTACAGGTATATTATTAAATTATTTAGATTATTAATATTTATGGTATGTAAGTATCATTGTAGTATATGTCTACTGAATATAATTAATTTCATTATGCAGAACATTTTTACTGGAATGATAATTACCTTTGGTCATAATAACTGTAAGTCTGAACATGCTATGCCAAAAGATTTTCAAAGAAAAATAAATCTTAATGGTCCTAAATGGACTACATTTTCATTATGTATTTGTTGTAATTGTGTAAGTGTAATTGTTTTTTTTTCCACACTGAATCAAAATAATAAAAAACGCCCCTGACACGTTTTTGTGTGATTCACCCACACGTTTTTCGTTTGTTTGTTTTTTATTCCCTAGAGCTGACTTGATTCTTTTTGTCCACCTGTGTGCTTTGCTTTGTCTCCCTTGTGGCTCATAATTTATTTCTCTCCTCTGTATGTCTCTGTCTCTTTTAGGTTTTTAAGGTGAAGGCTGTCCAGCTGGCAGAAAAGCTGCTTCCTGCCTTCAACACCCCAACAGGCATCCCTTGGGCCATGGTCAATTTGAAGAGGTATGTTACATGCACACCTTCCCTTTTCATTTTTTTTTTTTTTTTTCTCTCTCGCTTCGCTTCTTTTTTCCCATGCTGTCTGTCGTCCCCTCATTGTCCTGATGGGGGCTGACACATAATGGAAGGCTGTTAGACCTTGTGCGTCTACGAAAATCCCTGTGGCTTTCTTCCTGTTTAACTCGACTTTCCACATAATTTCATTAGAATGAAATGAAAATTGCACAATTAATCTGCAGAGCGCATTGTGAATGTACATTAAGGGTTTTTTTGTGTTTGAGGAGGGAGGAGGGTCAAATCCAGCCTGACACGGCTTTTGTGAATTAATTGGGTGTTTAGAAGAAATTGCTCGGGAACTGACGAGACCACCGCATTTTGGGTGTCTTTAATCCTGAGGGAAAGAACAACGCTGTGTTTTATTAATCCCCATTCATGTAGAGCAGTCTTTCGCAGTCTACACACACACTGTGGATACATTCTGCATGGAAATGAGAAGTATAAGTAGAGCACAGGATATTGGACTTGAACAAAGGAATGATGGGCGGCAGTGAATCCGTTTGGATCAGGAATGAAGCTGTTTGACTTAAATGAGCTCGCAGTAATTTTTCATTGTCTACATGCTGCAAACGTATGAAGGTGGATGTTTGGTTTAGGCTAGCAAGGAACATATATGTTGATGTCATGGGTGTTTCCTTCTGTCTGTTTCAGTGGAGTGGGGCGTAACTGGGGCTGGGCGTCAGCTGGAAGCAGTATTCTGGCTGAGTTTGGGACGTTGCACATGGAGTTTGTGCACCTGACGTATCTGACTGGAAACCCTGCCTATTATCAGAAGGTATGCTTGGGTTTATGAGTGTTGTGTAACTGAGTTGGCCCTTGAGTTTGTCTCTGTTGTGAACTCTGTTTGTGTTTTTGTTTAGGTGATGCACATACGGAAGCTGCTGGCAAAGATGGACAGACCCAACGGGCTTTACCCCAACTACCTGAACCCACGCACAGGACGCTGGGGCCAGCGTGAGTTCCTCCCACTAACATCCTTTGTGCTGCACAAGCAACTCTCACTTTCCACTTCTCTACAGAAGGCGTTTTGTGAATTCTCACACTGTATGAAATAAAGAAGGTTATAGACACCCACAACATGAACTTGATGCTGTGATAGATTTAAAAAAATAGATTGCACACAACAGTTGTGTGAAATGTTTTATAAGTAGATAGAAGAATTTGCTATTAGTGTTTCATAGCACTCAATAAAATAGTCTTTTCTGTAGACTCTGTCCACCATCTTAGATGAATTTTGTCTCTATAAAAAAATTTTTTCTGGGACTACTTTATCCATGAATGATATATGAAAATGCTGCCTTAGATTTGGCCCGAAGCAACAAATGTAGACAGTTTTGCTGTGTATTGTTTGAGTCGGGAACATCCAAGTGAAGGTCAAGATTGCTGATATACTAGACTTAAAGTATATCCAATATATATATATTTCTGTTGTCTTAGATTGCTATGCCAAAATGTAATTTATTATATTATACAATTTTTATTATATTTTATTTACTGTCTGGCAACATTCTACATTAAGTATTAAGCTTTATTTTAATAAATTGTTCATAAATTTTAATAATAATATTGAATGTAATTTAATATTTAATTTATAATTTATCAGTAATTTCTGTAAATCCATTACAGCTATTTAAAATAGAAAAATCATTTTGGTTCTCAAGAAACATTAGCTATTATAAATGTTGAAAACAGTTGTGCGCCTTAAGATTTTTGAGGACACCAGGATTTTTTGATGAGTAGAATGTTTGAAAGAACAGCATTTATTTGTGGGGGAAAAACTGACCACAAGCTTGAAAGATACTGTATATCATTAACAAATGTAACATAGTGACAACGTGCTAATCTGGAACTCACTCACTCGTCTCAGCAGGCCTTTCTTATTTCTGAGCCGTTTTGTTATTCTTATTGCTGCAATAATCATAAGAGATCCAGATCAAATGGAGGATCCAAAATACCACTCTGTGAAGCCTGTTTATAGACACGGATGATTTTCATAATCCCTCTACCAGGATTTATTATTCTATAAATGTGAATGACGACAATGGCAGCTTATCCTCATCTCACTGATCAACGAGCTTTAATAAAGATGGGATGTGAGGAAGTTTCTTTCTTTATGTATAATTAGTAATTATCTGTAGTGAAAACACTCCACTGTGTTTTAACTAACTCTTAATTACTGAGAGAGATGAGGGTTTAATTAGTGCCCTGCGTCTAAAGGCTAAACCTGATCAACCCACTGCAAACAAACACTCACACACACACACACACACACACAAAAACTAAATTCCAGTAAAGTGTGATGTGATGGTGTGTGTGTGTGTGTCCAAAGGGGTAAAATGTAATTAAGGTGCACTAGAGATCTATTTTCTAAATGAAAACTCGCCGTGAGTGACAGGCCATTACAGCAGAGTATTATTCCCTCTCCCACATTGCATCTGCCCTGTACCCTTAAAGGGACAGGTCCAAATTCATGTTCTCTCATCAATTATTCTCCCCCATTTCATTTCAAATGACTTTCTGTCCTGTGTGGAACACAAAAGAAGTTTTTCAGTAGAGTTCATGTGAATGGGGATCGTGTATCACAAGCAGCTTGGACATTTTATTAAACATCTCCTATTGTGTTCCATGCAAGCAGGATGGGTGATTAAATGATGACACAACATTCATTTTTGTATGAACTACCCCTTTAAAGCTCTCTCTCCATGTCTCTACTGTATCACCTCCAGGGGCCTTTAGATTTTAGACCCACATCTCCTCCTCAGCCCGTCATTCTCTCTCCATGACCTGTCCGCTTGCTGTCGGCCAAGCCTCTCTGTAGAGATTTCCTTCCTGGATCTTTGATTGTTACTCAAATCCACCCTGTTGTTTTTTATTCAAAGACTTTGAGCGCATTTACTTTTCAGCGGGAGGCCGTTAGGGAGTTGTTTTTGATTGGCAGAAGTGAAAATCCAGACGTTCGATGACTGGCAGCCGTGCCAGAAGAGGCTGTGAAATAAAGGCCCAGACGGTTTATGGTAGTCTGACTGGGATTTTTGGGGGTTTATGAGTCTGAAACGTCTCTGCTTCAATCAATCTTTCCACCGCCACAACTTTTCTTTTTTACTTTGTTTCACTGCACATCAGCTTGCACCAACTATGCATTACTCATCTTCTTAATCACTGGTAAAGTTTATTTTATTATATTTATTATGATTTCCACCACCTCTCTTTCTGTGCTGTTGCACACATTTGCCTCTTTCTTTTTCACCTTTTTTTTTCACCATTCCATTCTCTGTCTCTGAGCAGCTTGTTTTTCTCTGTTGTTTTCAACCTGTCAAGATTCTCACACTGTCAAGATCCACACATTCTCTCTGAACTATTTCTTTTTATACTTCACATTTTTCTAGCTCTATCCAGATTTAGTTATTAGTATTGCGTGCAAAGCCAAGAATCACTTAAACAAATCTTAACCTAACTCATCCTGCACTGTTTGTCCTTGGGGCGTAAATTATACATAACTATGACGTGTTGAGGAAAAGTGTAATATTGCTTTCAAGCAATCTTATTTTGCCTGGAATGACAGAAAAACTCAAGTTTCAATTTATGGAGGCATCTGAGCCATATCTGGGGACAAGAATATCGTAGAGACCTGGGATCTTTTGAATTGGCACTGTAAGCAATGCCTTGGCAACCACATGGCAACATTTTGGGAATTACCTGCAGCATTGCTTTTGCACTGACAATTTATGCAGAAAATATAAACAATTTTTTCCACTACATTCCAAAATGTCCCGCCTCTAGGAGCTGGACGGACTAGTAAGAGTTACTTACAAGTGGCCTGTGATTGGACGTCTCAGTCTCTCTCTCACTTTCTATTCAGTTTTTTTCCCCTACCTCTTTTTTTCCCTCTCCTGTTGAATAATTCATCTCAGCTTCTATGTCTTGCCTCTACCAGGTCAGTCCCTCGCATCCATTAGCATAAAATACATCTTTTACTTTGTCTCAGTGTCTCTGTAAAGGATCTCTCATAAAGTGCTTCAGCCTCCTGCCTCGTTGCTGCCTCATTGATTTCTTTAGCTCTCACTCTGATTTTTAAACTAGATATTGCAGATGCAATTTTTAGCCCTGTCACTTGCATGTTCACACGTCTCATGTAAAACATCACCTCTGAATCTGTACTCCACCCCCAGTCTCCTCTAAAGACCTTCCATAATGGCTTTTGGCAGTTCATCTGCTGAACGTTTGCCCTGCTAGCTCTCACTCAGCAGGCTGAACGCAGTACAGCTCGCTAACCTTGGCAGATATGAGCTGTGACAGTGCTAATGGGCTCCTCCCTCGCTTCTCTATGATACTATATACAGCAAGTGTACAGTATACACTCCTCTGCCTCCCACACACTTCCTGTTCTCCTTTGGAGATTGTGTGTCCGCTTCCCAAATGGGTTAACAAGCTACCATGTTAATCTCTCAGAGAGAGAGAGAGAGAGAGAGAGAGAATGTATGGATAAATATAGATAATCACAGACATAGAACAGATACGGATGGATGAATAGACAGATATTAGACAGACAGTAAAACAGATAGATACACAGATGGATGGACTGATATAGACATACAGTTAAATGGATATTACAGACTAGATGAACAGAGACCAACAGACTAGATAGACAGACAGGCATAAACATAGAATGAATATAGACATACAGATAAACTAGGTATTAGACATATAAAGACTAGATACTATAGATACAGTGACAAATGGATGGATGCATGGACATACAGACATACAAACGTCATAGGTAAATCTACATAGAATATAACACAGACGGACAGATAGGCAGACGTAGATATAGACAGATATATTGGCTGGATGGATGGACAGACATACAGATGCTATATACAGAAAGATATAGATACATAACTTGGCTGTGTGGATGAATAGATAGATAGAAAGACAGATAAATAAATAGATTTTGGCCACATCCACACAAAGCCAGAACTTTTCCTATCCAACCTTTATTTTTCCTTGTATATCTGTGTACACATAAAACCATGAAACCTACACAAAACGATGTAGTGTACATGCCAGACCAGTATGTGGCGTTGTAATTCTGCCACAGCACTAAAAATGGAGAAGAAGACTTGGACTATGCACATAAACCTTGAATGCTGTACACAAACAAACATGGAACAATACATTTATTAATTTGTGTTAATGTTAGTTAATAAAAAGACCTTTAGAAATAACAGCGTATCTAAAAGTATGAGACAACTACAAACAAAAAAACATACCATTCTGAAACGTCCTGTAAGAGCCGTGCTTGCACAGGTTCTGCGTGATCCTCTTCACTACATTCTCTGGGTTTCAATCGGGCTCAAACTGATAAGCAATATTGACAACGCCATTGTTTAAAATACAACCTGAGCACATGCCACTGAGGTGAGGGCAGGATGTTTAGACGCGCACTGGCGGTTTAGCGAATCAAAACACACTGGGCCAGCTAACCAATCTGTGCCCATTGGGTATTTCTGTTGGAGGAGCTTCATAAAACCAATAAATCACCAGAGCATTCATCGGAGAAGAGACAAAGCGGTGTAGAATAAAGGTCAATTATATGAAAAATAATGTGTTTTTTAAAAAACAATGCATTAACACGTTAGACTGCACCCCATAATCACAATCAAGCCTAGAAAAAAAGTCAACCACCCCTTTAATATTCTATGTTTCTGTCCATGTTCAATATCTTCAGTATTTCATTCTTAATTTCTACAGCTCCCTCTGACAAGTCAACACAGATTGTTTACATGTTCTGTTGTAGGTTCCCATTACGAGCCATTACTGGCACAAATGACTCCCAGCCTGTCAAACACTCACACTTTACACACACTCACTCTGCAGAGTCATTAGCTGTGTCAAAGTGGAACACACACTCAATGGCTGTGTTTATAAGTGATTAGGTGTGTGCTGGTGTGTGTCCACACTGAATAAATGCCTGCGAAAACATGCTCACTTGTGCATTTTTATTGTAATGAGGGTCGGTGTCAAGCCTGAATACACTTTTATGGCAGCATTCAGGCACATTAAAAGACTGAGCTACGAACGGAGTAACATAGCAGGCTTTTCTTTGCTCCAGTTGAATGCATGTTCACATAGTTTGGAATTTAGAGTTATCTAATTAGGCTAGTTTTGTCATTTTGAAGTATTAAACTCCCTTTACTCTAAGTTTAATAACTATTAAACACACACATTAGCAACAGACATTAATTAGGTTTATCCTTGTGTCTCTCTCTTGCTCTGCAGATCACACCTCAGTAGGTGGGTTGGGTGATAGTTTCTATGAGTACCTGTTGAAGGCCTGGCTGATGTCTGATAAAACGGACACAGAGGCACGCAAGACGTACGATGATGCCATCGAGGTGAGGCTGCTGGTTGCAATAGCTATTTGTGTGTCGTTTCGTGTTGCATCAGTTTCTCGCTGTTCATTCTCTCTTTCTTTCTCTTCCTACAGGCTATCGAGCGCCATCTCATCCGTAAGTCCAACGGTGGCCTTACTTTCATTGGGGAGTGGAAAAATGGCCACTTGGAGCGTAAGATGGGTCACCTGACTTGCTTTGCTGGGGGCATGTTTGCCCTGGGGGCTGATGGGTCGCCAGATGATAAAGCTGGACACTATCTGCAGCTCGGAGCAGAGATTGCACACACCTGCCACGAAAGCTACGATCGCACTGGTTAGTGAATATGTGAGGGGGCAAGAGAGAGATGAAGGGTATAAAAAAAACACATGAGATCTTTGGACTTCAAATCTAATTTGTAGCATGGTTTTGTTGCCATGGTAACACTACAGGTTATTTTCAGAGTATGGCATTTCTATTTCACACAACTTGACTGAAAGACATTGATGGATTGCAGCTCAGCCACAAGAAGCTCTCAGACAGATAGTTTCACGTTTATAGCACCATGAGAGCCGAAGGTTCAACTAATAGTACTGAACGCATAAACCTTTTATTGTTTGCAGTGCTGAAGCTCGGTCCAGAGGCCTTCAAGTTCGACAGTGGGCTGGAGGCTGTGGCTGTGAGACAGAATGAGAAGTACTATATCCTGAGGCCTGAGGTCATTGAGACGTACTGGTACATGTGGAGATTTACCCACGACCCCAAATACAGGCAATGGGGTTGGGAAGCAGTGCAGGTCAGCATCTCTTTCCAGTGATAAAAATATATACCGTATACACACACACGCACACGTAAATATATACATATGTGTGTGTGGGTGTGTGTGAGCAAATGTTTATTAATTTGACT
Organism: Poropuntius huangchuchieni; assembly: GCA_004124795.1. NCBI lineage: Eukaryota > Metazoa > Chordata > Actinopteri > Cypriniformes > Cyprinidae > Poropuntius > Poropuntius huangchuchieni. Next base: position 20,795 of record SCHK01102403.1, read on the forward strand.
TTTTTTTAACTGTAATATGTAACATTTAAAAAATCACTGTAGAGATTCAAATAAAGATTATGTGTAGTTAGAAAATCAGTTTTTATGGGATATTGAATATTGTAGGGCTGTGCAAATAATCGAATGCGATGATCACAGATCTACACAGAGCCGTAGTTCACTGATAATCTATGCAATATTGCGTTCATAATCAAATACGGTTCATCTGCAATTATGAACGCAATATTGTGTAGCTTGTCAGTGAACTATGGCTCTGTTTAGAAAATGCCGCTCCCATTTGAAAGCAGGTGATGGAGATTTACTACTGATCACAGAACCGGCTTTACTGACAAGATGCGCATGATCATGGCATTCAATTATTTGCACAGCATAACATTGGTTAATGCAAACGCAGTCATTTTTCAATACTTTTTTATCGTCACTTATAAAATATCGCCTAGTGATTTAATTGTTTGAGATCTCTTTTTTTAAACTGTGCTTTCCTGTAATAAAGGTTTCATCTCTATTTTAGGGACTTTCTCATGTCAACTCTCAAAATAAATGGTTATCCGTATTTCACACTCTGCATTTCTAATATTGGAATGCCTGTATTCAATAAGCCTCAACAACTAGATTTCAATGTTGGCAAAAACTGTTGTTTGTTTTGTTTTTTTACGTTTTAATTTATTTTTTAAAGTCTGCCAGTTATTGTTTTACATGACAAAATTAAACGCCTTATTGTGTCAGCCAGATTTTTAATATCACTGTCACTCAATAAGAGAACACAAATCCAAAGTTCTGTCATGAAACTCTAGACGGTGCAGTCCAATAGGTCTAACTCAGTCTGACATAATGACATCATGTGGTGTAGCTGATTGGTTCTTTTTATATCACCAGCCAATGAGCTTGCTGCTCAACATTCAAATACTTGGCTAGTTGGCTAGTAGCAGTTGCAGCACGCTTCAGGAACCCTCCACCTTCCCCAGCTCCACCTGTATAG
>SCHK01102538.1:234-11595 GCA_004124795.1 Poropuntius huangchuchieni
ATTCTCTCTCTGGATTCTCAGTAATCATATAATTATCACCTTTATTGTTTTAATATTTTAGTAGAACAACTCTAAAAAATACAATAATAATTCCATAAATAAATAAATAAATTCAGATTAAACCAAATAGACATGAATGTTCTTGTATATACTTTGCAGGCTGGACCTTTGCGTTGACATATTAATATTAAATATGCTTAACATTTAATGTAGAATGCTTGGTGCAAACCTCACTGGATTTTTTTTTCAAAGTAATTAGCGCCAAATGCAGTGGTGTAAATCTCTAAAACTCTTGATTTTGAGAACACACCAGAAACATACAGCAGAAATGACTGATAACACTGTATTACTGACTGACTCACATAATATAGCTTTAATCTCTGTTTTTATCACATCCATCTGGTAGTTATATCAATAAACACCTCATCTTCACAAACATTATGCTGTTAATCTCCTAATTTCATAATTAGATACTCATACTCGGCATACTCTTTGATGACATCTACTAAATTCTGGCTTGCAGTGATATATAACATTTATGCGTCTGTGGTTGGTTGCTGGATAAGATCCCCGTGTGCTTTGTAACCCTGGCAGCATATGTCTTCTGGTTACATTCTATTACAGGTGTCTAACTACCTCCATATTACAACTGTCACTGTTATTCTTATAGGAGTGGCATGCAGTTAACCCAAAATCAAAGCCTGTAATTTGTGGCTGATGGTGCACTTTGAGATCAGGCCAATCTCACTGCTCCAGGCGTCTATGAGCGAGACTTGATTAGGCCAAATTACATATGGGAGCTAGTGCTGTAACCACAGCTCGGCTCAGGGTGAAAGTGAGTGAGTATGTGGGCTTTGGGTGTGGTGTGTGTGCGCTGCCTCGTGATTTATGCACATTCATATGCAAAGAAAAAGCCCAGTATGCTATTTAGTTACTTGTTTAGATTGTTGACTTGTAATGTTCTATCAATTTGTTACATTTACTTATTTGATAAATAGCCATGTTTGCCATATGCACACCCCCCTGAAATCACTGCGGTGAGAGGAACAACTGTTTTGAATCTCGAGTCAACCCCGGCTCCCTGTTTTATCTGCGTAACAAGTGCCGTCAAAAGCCTAGGGGTAAACGCAGCAGATTGTATCAGAGCTCTGGTGCAGATGAGAGGGTGGAAGCAGGTGGGGGGAACGGACTGAATCTGGGCCTGGACTATGGCCATGTGGCTTTCCCAACACTACCACACAACATGCACACTATACAAACTTGGTCAGATTAGATGTGTTGCTGCAGTGGTAAAGTTTTCAAAAGTGATATCATGTCATGTTTAAATCATTTTTATAGCACTTTCCCATATCGCTTCAAAGCAGCGCAGCAAAATCTTTACATGTAGAAATATGCACAACTACTTAAACTAGTAAACTCTGCTTTGTATCTTTAAATGTACAAATAATAATGGCATAGCTGTAGCCTTGTGGGAAGTGTGCCAACATTTAGCGCAGCTGTGGCTTAGCCTACCCCCGAGTTCACATGATGAATCAGAGTCCATAAACTATGTCTAATTCTCATATATGGACGAGCCACATATATAGTTATATACACAAAACACCATTCAGGAAACACGCATGGCACTAAATAAAACCTAATGTGCATAATAATAATATTAATCATTTATTTGTATAGCACTTTTCATACATAAAATGCAACTCAAAATGCTTCACAAGCATAAAAATAGATATTTCAACAAGTACAAGCAAATATAAAAAAGTACATTAATAGAAGTCAAAAACAAGGAAATACACACTTTATACACTATTATGCTCATAAGCAACTTTAAAGAGGTATGTCTTAATACGCTTTTTAAAGATATGAATACTAGTGGACTCTCACTTTGTTTGGAAGACGATTCCAAATTTTTGGAGCATAGCGGAGAATTATATAAGAAAACAAAACTGTTTCAATAAAATATAATCATATGTAAGGGGACTTCTGCGAATATTCTTTTACTGTTTGTAATTTCAATTTAAGAAATAAATGACTGTTAAATTTATGAAGTATTTTCTTAAGTATTCATTTCATTCATTTTAAATGCATAGATTTAGCAGCATTTTAAAGATTTTATTTTCATCACATGTTACATGGTAAACTACCGTTAACCAGTTAACGGTTCTTTTACTGTAGCTGTCTTTTTCTGTAAAAATCTGTAAAATGTAATTCAAAAAATTATTATACTGACATTTTTCATTATTTTACTTTTAGTGTGTTTTTATAAAGTAATTTGCACCGTGCTCTTTGTCACTCAATACTTTATTTTGGTGCGTCAATCTATTATATTAAAAATGATCTTTTAGCTTTTCATTTTACATGAATATCCAGTAGGATAAAACAAGCGTTTCGGCTCAAGGCCTTCTTTAGTGCGTTGAGTTGAGCTTTAGTATATTTAACATTTTATAGCTCATGTTTTACATATTAAAAATAATATATAAAAGGATTTTGAATGATTAATTAGATGCTTTAGTGTTTATACTTTGTTTATTGTGCTTTATACTTTAAAAGGGTATTGACTTGTTTGTCATTTAAGTCAGCTGTGAAGGTAAGAATGATATACTCTTCTCTTGGGATTATGTTTAGATGACGATATGATTTCCCAAAAGATTAATTATATTCCAAATAAGTCTGTACTTTTAAACTGTATTATTTTCCACTTTATTGATAAGTGCTAAAGCTCAGGGGGATAAGCAGTGCTGCTAAGGAAGCCCCCTCTTGACACACACACACACACACACACACACACACACACACACCTTTCACATCCCATCTCTTCTTGAGGAATTAGAGAAGAGACAAAAGACTGAACATTCTTTAAGTCCCGTTGGGCGGTGAATAGGAACGTTTCACGTGTCAGAGGAGTGGTGTTTCCTATAGATTCATTAGCCTCTTCATCCCCCCCCCCCCCCTCTCGCTTCTCCCTTCTTCCTTGCCTGGGCCCCTTTCACTTTCTGTCACTTTTCTCTCTCACCCTCTCGCTCCCCCAGCTTTTTCTTTTTGTTTGCTGTCTACAAGAGGGTTTTTAGCACAAGCAGTGTTTGTAATTAGCTCCTAGTGCTGTGCTGGAGCATGTTGAGGTGGCTGTTTATACGATGAGCAGGTCCTCTTTCTCACAGTTGCTGTGAAGCTAAAACAAAGGTCTGCCTTTTTTCCTTAGACAGGGTGAAGTGAAAAAAACGGGGCTACAATATGTTCAGAAGGGCCCCTGGAAAATATTACCAAGCGGTTTTATTAACAGTAAGTGTACTTTGCTACTGAGTGTAGTTAAAATTATTGTGACCTTTTAAAATGTTTCTTAGGCATTACAGTAACTATTTTGTGTGTTTGTTTTGATTCTCCATTTGTTTTATCGTATGTGATTATAGGAATAGTTCTCCCAGAAATAAAAATACTCGCCCTCATGTTGTTCAAAACTGACCCCCTTTTCTTTTTTTTTTTTTTTAATTACACTAATGTCAGCCATATCTCTTCATTTAATGAAAAACAGTTTTGTACCCCACTGATGTGCTTTTATTGTTTGGACTTACATTTTCACGTGTCCTAAGAATACTGTCAAGTATATTGACATTTGGAACTCCTACATGAGGATAATATTTAGCTATTATTCAGATGATATTTCCCACTCATTAATACCGTATACAATGCTTCACTTCCTGAAAGTATATTGTCTGTTTTTTTGCGGACACGTTCAGCAAATTTCCATCGTCCCTCTCTGGGTCAGAGTTCACTCTCTCTGGGAAAGCTGTGGGCGTTATTCTCAAAGCCTTTTTTAAAATCCATCCACTGTTTTTTCTTCCTGCTTTTTTTGTCTTCTTCCTTTTTCACAAGCATTGCATTTACTACAGCACTGCCGGAGCAATCCATTATTGTGTCATGGTTCTTGGTCCATTGCGGCCCAGCAGCATGGCACTACAGCTTGTTTTAATTTTAGCTGGGGAAAGCCAGGACCACCGCTCCAGTCCCCCGCTTCTCCAGATGTGCCTTGATCAAGGGAAGTTGACTAAGCGCTTTGTGTCCTTTAAGACACTAATGTGATTATGTCACATATTTTCAGCTGATTCCCATCGCTATTGGTCTTTGTGTGGGGTCCCCTACTCAATGGTCTCTATCAGGCCTGCGAGCCGGGAGATTTTTCTCTTTGCAAAGTCTGGTTCCTAGCCAACCTGTGTAAATTGACTGTGTGAGTGTGTGTGAGAATATGTGTGTTAATGTGAATTTGGCTGAGCTGATATTCAAGGGAGTAACACTGTTGTTTTTTTTGTGTTTATAAATCACATGTTAATACTGAAATCAGTAACAAGAAGTCACGTGATACTAGCCAAAATGATTCTCATCCTCACATATATTAATAATAAATATTTCATTTGTATTCAGTGCTTATGTTGGGGTCGTGTCATAGGCTATTGTCAAGCTAAATCTAACTAATTATCAGCTGTGTGTGCAGCCATGTTTATTTACATTGCAATGCAGTGTGGGTGTCAAGTATCTGTTAGAACAAAGATGTTTATCAAAAACAAGAGCCTACACTAGATGCCCCGGAAGGTCTGAAAAACATTCATTGTGGAAATGAGAGTGAAAGTTGAGTAGCAAATCTTGTTACCGCAAAATCTATGTTTGAGAAAATTATGGCATTCTGATGGAATACTCCATCTGATTACTTTTGAAAAGCAATTATATTGGTCACTATTGATATGATGTGATATCTGACATTGCCACAGGTAAAAGTTTGTATGTTTCTTTCTTTGTTAACAATTATTTGTTATATATATATTTGAATATTTGGTTTTGCTGTTGAATTTTGCTGCGACAACTTACCCCACACAGTGCTTTTGGAAATTGTAGTCATAAAAGGAAAGGAAAACTCATTCAGTTTTATGCTATTTATATGCCACCCTATTTCCTCAGAAGGTTATCTTTTAACTTTATATGAATGGCAGTTAAAATGTGATTACTGATGATACTAGAGTTATCTTTATAAACAAGACACACTGAATTTTGTACAGTTATGTCTGAAATGAATATTGTCACAGCATTCACCAACTTGAGACTTGACACAAACGCTGGATCTGACCAGTGCCCAAAGAGTGAATGGACTCAGTGTATCTGGAGTGACTCACACATCATAAAATTGTACAGTATAATGCAGATAAGAAAGTAAAAGATGGGCCACCAACAAAGGTAGCTATTACCGGTTTACTAGGAGACTTACAGTACGGCTTTCTCTGTCTATATAATTATTTACTATTTGGAAATTCTGCTTTCACAAAGGAACGAAAAATTGAGTGGATCGCTAAATAAATGGGATAAAGCTCGAGCTGGATTCATGATTTAAAACTTGACACTGGTGCTCATTGAGTGAGAGAGAGAGAGTTGTGGTGAATTTAAAAGAATCGAATGAATAGAATCTGGACCCTTCAGGGCTTTCAAGGTTTTGAGGTGTCAGGTCACTATTATTGAAATGATGGGACAGCTGATGTGGGTTATTTATTTATTTGATTTTAAATGTGAGACGCAGTTGGAGTGCAGCTCACTCCATTTCTATGAAAAGATGAGACGTGTTCTGAAAACACTGAGCACCCACAGCCTTTAAAAAACAACCTTGCTGTTTGAAGGCCTTTCCCTCCTCGAATGAATGCTATTGAACAGTCCCTGAACCTCCCCCTTTTGCCCATCCATTTGGTTGGATGGCGTGGACCGCTCTCATAATTAATTGCATTTCTTAGTCGATGAATGTAATATTGGTTCATAACACATTCAGCAAAGAAGGAAAGAGATTCGAGTTGCTGGATTATGTGTCCGTTTACAATGGGATACCTCACATTGACGAATACCTCATTGTTTGGAATAAGTGTCTGCCTCTCAAGGTTGGTTTTTGTATAACTTGAAGAGCGGGCTTGTTCTTCAAATGTCTCGTAAATAAGCACAGCGTACATCTATACTGCCGGTCCAGGGCTGCATTTCCCAAAAGCATTGTAAGGATAAGTGCATCATAGAAACCATTGGTGTCTAGGTTTACGATGCTTTTGGGAAACGCAGCCCAGATCATTTATTCATTTACTGAATAAAAATACATTTTTGAGTGTCTTCAAACTGTGCTGAATGTTGTGGGCCAAAGGTTAATTTATTTCTGTCTTATCTCACACAGGTTTCTTTCCGGAAATTAACATTGCAAACAAGTCATTATCCTATGACCTTCGCCTTATCATATTTCCAGGTTTCTCTGTACACGCTGCACAGTCATCATAGGCTAAAGTTCATGCCACATTGCTCTGTCAATAGTGGCACTGACCTGTGTCTTTGTATATTAGAGAATAGCAGTACTTTAATTTGGCTTAATATGACATTAGTGTGCAATGTTTTTTTTTAGTATCATCCCTGGAGAATATGAAGCTATAAAAACCTTTTTTCTTTTTTTGGTAACACTTCATTTTAAGGACCTGTTCTTGCTATGCACTAGTTGCATAATTGTATGCATATGATGTATATGACTAGCATAATGGCTGTTGATTAGTATTTATAAGCCACATATTAATGCCTTATTCTGCATGACATCTTAGATCCCTTACCCCATACCTAAATTTAACAACTACCTTACTAACAGCAGCAAATTAGGAGATTATTGAGAGAAAACTCTTACTGAATAGTGAATATGTGTTCCCTATTCTGAAGTGTTACCTTTTTTCTTTTTTTGTTAAACTAAAAGAAAGAAAACTGCTTCATAAAATGAAATGGTTTATTAAAGTATTTATTCACGGTTGGAGTATTGATTAGACCAATTAAAATGTCTGGTTACCCCTTTTAAGTGTACTTTTATGGAACGTATGGAAATTATAAATTGTACTCTTTTTATGGGTACGATTTTGCATTATTTTTATCTCCATCATCTAACTAATGTAATAATTTACTGACCCTCATGTCATTCTAAACCTCTATCACTTATTTCCTTTTGTGTTCCACAGTGCTATGTGGGTGCAAAGATATTTTGTAATGACATGTGGGTAACATTTGCTGAATATTTGGTCTGTAAATATTACTGATGAAAATTACAGGTCCTTAACTACTATGTACTTACATTAAAAAAAGTACAGTGTACTTATTGTGTTCATATTTTATTGCAAAACACATTTGCAGCTATTGAGGTGGGAAACGGCGGGTAAGGTTAGTGACAGGTTTGGTGCTATGGGTAGGTTTAAGAGTGGGTTAAGGTGTAAGGGATGGGTCAACAGTGTAATTATAAATGTCATTACAGAAATGAATTACGGATGTAATTGCATGCAGGTATTTTTAAAATATAAGTACAATGTAAAAACACATACACATCTTTAAGTGCATTGTACCAAACGCATTTAAATGTAAGTTCATAGTAGGCCACCTAATATAAAGTGGGACCAAATTGCGCACTCTTGAACTACAGCACCCATCATGCACCACCTTTTCTTCCAACATAGGTAGGGAGGAGTATTAGTCAGCAAAAAAATGAAATAATAATGTTACCTATTTGAAAAATACTATATAGTAAATTCACAAGTAATGCATGACTTGCAACTTAAATCATACTTTGATTATGTAATGCTCACCAGCCCTGACGCTGTTTGTAATTTAAAATTTTAGATATTGGTCAGCCGGGGGTAAGCCAGGTCAGTAGGGATTTGTGCCGTGCGTGGCGGAAGCGTGCTAGCTCTGTCTCTCTGCCATTAGAACAGAGGGATAAAGTGATCAGTGCCTGTGTCACAGAGAGGGGGAGGAATGAGCATGGATGAATGGATAAACACAATTCTTTGGGCCAAGCTTGCGCTTATTGAGTGCAAGGCCTCAGCACGTGTGTCATCGAGACACTGGGATTACAGCTGCTGTGTTCTGAACTTTGCATTGCTGCAAACTGGATAATCCATCCGTGGACAGTTTGTTAACCGCAAGAGCCACTTTCTGGGTTCATCAGTGTTGGGAACAGATTAGCGCTGGGTAGTGGATCTCATATGCCCTGGTCAGAGGCCATCCCTGAAGGGCTTAAGGGATTACGGCACAATGAATTTTCTCTCACACACTCATTCCAACCCCGGCTGATATTTAGTCAAACTAAGTCTTCACTGGATGAAATATTGGAACCGCCCACAAAGCATTATTTCGCAATTACGGTAGCATTTCATGTCTTCGCCTGTAAAGATTGTTGTTGAGGCACACTTCCGCAAATACGACAGCCTAGATCTCACTCTATCAATGACAGGCTTGACGTTATTAAGCTTTCTCAGGCCTAGTGTGTGAACACAGTCTTAGATATCTCCTTCCAGCCATCAGACTCCCAGGATTGAGACTGATCTCCAGTCAGTGCAGTTGTCCAGTTGTACTCGGCCCGCTTTGATTACCTCCAGTAGCTTCCTCACCGCAATCGTATAAGGTTGGGGGGGTTTGGGGTCGGAGGCTAAGTCCCTGTTTAAAGACACCACAAGCCCGCTGCATCAACAGACAGGCCATTTGAGCACAGGGCCTAGGATGAGATGTAATTTCCCATCTGCTTTATGGGCAGTTCTGATCCCTGGGCTCTTGTCAGCGAAGCCCTCAGTAAAGATATCATCAGTAATATAAGGAGGACTCTGGCAATACTCAGGGCCTTAAAAGGCACTTTGCTTTTGCTGGCTCTCTTGAATGGCTTAAGGAAAGGGAGAGCACAGGTCACGAGTAAACGGTTTGCAAACACTATATCGGATTGCACACATTAAGTGGCTTAAAAGAGAGCTCAAACATTCAATTACAAATATGTGACTTCCGACTGAAGTGCTCGAAATATGCAGCCACCCTAAATTACTATCCTGAAATGCAGAGAAATGGTGGCTGACATGCGCATGACCATAAAACTCATCTGTTAGACAGATGAACCACTTTAGCGTTCATCGCCTTTTCAAACACGTCGATAGGAATCTGTTCTGAACATTCAAAACAAGGAGCTCTGTATTCACTATAAACGTCCGTCGAGAATATATAGCCATTCTTTGAATCAAATCCATTAAAAAAACACCCAATCAAGTCCTAAGGCAGTAGTTGATGAAAATCCCTGGATTTGTAAATCCCGTGCACCCTCTAATACTTTTTGAAATGTTTATGAGTTGGAATATTTGGAAGGAGCTCCTGCGATTGTCGTCTGTATGCGTAGCGCTCTTTTGTGCAGGAGTTTTTTTGTTTCGCTCATTATGGCCCAGCAGAACTTTGGCGTGCATAATGACTTATGAGCACCCTGTTAAGTGAAGTATGCACTAAACAGCATGGGTTCTGGCCTGGTGAGTAGTTGCGGGAGCTCTAATATGAAACATTAACTTGGCTCGACCGCAGCATCACAACACATGTTATTGTTTGTTGCCAAACTGCTCTTTAATTGAGAACAACAGTAAATCTGAGGTAGAGTAATTGGCAGACTAGTTGGGAACATGTGTTCACATCCCATGTTGAAGTTTGCATGGGTTAGTTTTGTTATTGCTGCTGATCCTGTTTGCGGTCGGCATATTTCAATTCTTTTGACAACTGCTGGAAGAAAAAGTCTCGATTCATGATTCCAAAGGAACGTTCTGAATGAGTCTACAGCCGTAAATTATTTTTGTAATTTTCGGTTGCTCATAGTTCATTTGTTCACTGCTTGTTGGGGTAGCGGTCGCTGCTCGACTCGCATTCGGAGAGCCAAGCGCACACGATCGTTTTGTGTTTGTTTTCCTGGACCCAGGCCTCTTCCTGAGAGTCCTGACCAAGACAGATAAAACGGGGAACTGTCATAAGATTATTCCACAATGAGTAAATATGAGTTGTATTTGCACAGGTGACTTCATTTTCTGGCTTTCAGACGTCTTCCTGGAATTTGCCTCCATCCCGTTTCAGTTCATCTCATCTCACAAATCAGAGCCATGCATCCCTTTTCCTGCCTCTCTCGCATTACATTTCCGCTGATTTTGGCCACTATCTCTTTCTCGCTTGTTTTCCTAAACCGCCGTCGACACTCCCCCTCCTTTCTCACTCTTGCGATGTTTCATTATTAGTTCTTCATAATCTCTTCTCCTTGGCCCTGATCTTGATCTCGTCCTCCTTGGTTTACTTCTTTTTTTTTTTAGCTCACTTGTTTCATGGCTTTCTTCCCAGTAACTTCTCTTGGAGTTTATATTCCTCCTCCATATTCTCCATAGAAAGCCATCCCTCTCTCCCTTCAGCCTTACCAGCCATTCTGCTTAGGAAACCCAGCTGTTTCCCTCTGTCCTCTGTCTCTTTTTTGCTCCCTCTCGGTTTCTGGCTGGGCTTCAAATGGGAGGATTGCACTTAGTGCAATAAAAAAAGTATTTTGAGCTGGATGACTCTTTGTGTGAGTTGCATACCCAGATGTGTCTCCTCAGCCTTGATACATTTCTTGTGTAAAACATTCTCATTAGTTACTCAACACTCCTCATTCCGGGCCGACAAGGGTTTCCTGATGACAGTTCTCCACCCATCTACCCTCCATGAGTTTTCTTAGTCTTGATTTCTCCTATCTTTTTCTCTCTCTCTGACTTTCTGTCCTCTGCAACCCTCTGTGCCCCAACCATTGCGCCCATCAACCGACAAAAAATTAAGTTTGCTTTGGTCCACCATATGCACTCAGCCAAGTCAATTTAGTTGGGAGCCTTAACGGTAGAATTAGACTGTAATCCCCTTTAAGCTTCACTATGCTCTTGACATCATGGAAAGAGGTCTGCAAAGCCAATGTCATCATTTGATGTTGCTTAACTGTTTCACTGACACTTTGAATACCAACTATATGATTTGCACACTGTGAGTAGAAGCATGGTCAGAGCCTTTACTTTTCCATGCGCCATGAAAGGAAGAAAGGGCTCTAGCATCTAAATAGCTGAATACTGCTAAATTATGTTTAAGCCCATTATGTATTTAGTATGCATTTAGCTAAATATGCTTTTTAAAATCATAATGTTTAAATAGTAGATTGCAGGACTAATGAGAATGACTTTTGTAACTTGTTTTCCAGTTAAAATATCTTTTAGAAAAATCATTTACAAAAAAGATGCATAATGCATGAGATATTAAGACTTGTTTTCAGAGATTGTGTATTTTGTCTTACTTTGCTGATTTTTTCCCCCACTTGTTTTAAACTTCAAACCAAATGAAAAAAAAAAAATAGGCTAGTGCATTAAGGGAAAAATCTCATATTAAAGATTGAAAAAAACTGTATTAATATCTTATAGAGTGTTGTAGTAAATAATCATTAAGATTTTTATAATAATTTATAAACAACGTGTTTTTCTGAAATACATGCATTTGTGTGTATACATATATGTATATATATATATATAT
>SCHK01102770.1:0-13789 GCA_004124795.1 Poropuntius huangchuchieni
TATATATCCAAATATATTGATATTAGAACATTTTTATACCTCCCTCCTACCTCCCTATTTATTTATTTATGACCTAATTGTCATGACATTTACAGTAACATTTTATCTGTGCATGTTGCTATGAGTTTCAGCCATCTTCTAAACTAATACTAGTTATCTTTTGCCCACAAACCAATATCTGAAAGCACAGATAATCTTTTAAAGTGTGGAGGGAGGCCGTCTATCTATCTGTTCATGACCCGTACAGGGCGTTATGTTATACGCAGGTGTGTCACCAGAAGGGCTGCTGTCAGCTGTCTCTCTGCACGCAACAAAAGGCACGAGTCCTCAGGGCCTCCACAAGCCAAACCAAAATGTTAGATGAGATCTAAACGGCATTCCAGATGTCACATGACACTGACAGGCTGCATTGGATTGAACATCAAACAAAACGACACATTCCGCCCTGAAAAGGTAAAAGCTTTAATAAGTACTGGTAATGTGATGAAAATTATCAGCATACATGTTTGTGCATGCCATGTCAAATCCAGGTCACTGATTACTCTGATGTGAAAGAACAAAGTGAAGCACACTTAACTGTACACCCTTTTTTTCTCAATAGGCAATGGGTCGGCACACATTATTTATTACATTTTTCATCTTTATAAATGGCATTATGTGATTGAGGTGAGAAAGCTTTTACGGGAAACATGGGAGTGCCATAGAACTATCAATGACATACTTAGAGAAGGAGTTTTAATGCACATTTTCTCATGAACTCATTCTGCACATGCTTTTGAAGAGCTTACTGCTTGTATACATTGCATAGAAGCATTGAGAGCACATTGCTGTGGTACTTGTCAGTTATTGTCTTTCTACTATAAACTGTGTAGGTATAGAAGTCAAGGTTGGGTAAAATGTTACATTTAAAGGAACAGTTCACCCAAAAATGAAAATTTACAAACCCTCAGGCCATCCAAGATGTAGATGGGTTTGTTTCTTTGACAAAACAGATTTGGAGCAATTTAGCGATGCATCATTTGCTTATCAATGTATCCTCTGCAGTGAATGGGTGCCGTCAGAATAAGAGTCCAAACAGCTGATAAAAACTTCACAGTGATCCACAACTAATCCAAACCACTCCTGTCCATCAATTAACGTCTTGTGAAGCCTGTTTACCTGTATGAAACAAATCCATCAGTAAAACGTTTCAAACACCAAACCGTTGCTTTTAGCTAAAATACACCATCATTTGGATTTGAACTACAGCATGAGGAATTTACTGCAATGCAATTGCTGTTTATTGTCTAACCAGGCAAAAATCATGAAGTCCATAACTTAGAAATGCAGCTGCACATTTCTCTCCTCAACAAGATCATGACATGTCTGTAGCACGAAGCTTGGTCACACATCAAAGGTCAATGCCTCTGCAAAACCCCTAACCTTTGTGGGCACAACAGAAACCGCGATGCTTGCCTCAGCGAACGCCACTAATGGCATTATCCTTCAAGAACTAAGGACTGCTGACTACGTATAAGGATTTTTTTCAGGCTGAGACTCGGCCATGTAACTTACATGATTCAAAAGGACACAATAAAATTGTCACTGACTGATTTTTACCATAATTATTGAATCAACTGCCAGCTCTTTGCTACAGAGTTACAGCTGAGCGTTAACAAAGAGAATTTCCCATCGACTTCTCATAATTACTTCATCCATTACGTTCCCCAGAACGTGATGAACAGAGAAATAATCCAAAAAGATGGAGAGAAATGTTCTAACAAGCAATGTGGAAATTACAAGGTTTTAGCACTCATGTGCCGGAGCGAACGGCTGACTATTAGAGCGATCAGTCATGTGGAAAAGTCAAATTTGTGGCGTGGCTGCACTGGAATACAGTGAAATAGACAACGCTCCATGGGTTTATGGCTTGATATGTATGTATATTTGAGTGTGTGCTCCAGTCGTAAGGTTCCCTCATGCGAATCTAACTATATTCCATCTAAAAACCGAGTGGACAGTCAGTGTCACAATTCATGTCTCTCTTGCAGATTCATTTGGCTGCTGTGTCAAGTCCTCGGCTCCCTTAAAGTTGCCTACGCACTGCTTTATTTGCTGGCCACTGACGGCGAATGGGGATGATGAAGCAAGGAGCCGTAAATTTAGACGTCTACAGTCGGAAATGAGCATCAGCTGCCGTAGATAAGCCACAGATATAAGCGAGATATGAGATTCCCATCCAAAAGGTCATTCTTACAGTTTCACGAATTGGCGCGCTGGTGAACCGTGTCACGATCTGCCAAAAGCCATCATCTTATCCTGATGGCAGGTCAGAATATCACCGGGCCGTCAGATATGGTGCAATTACTTGTTTATTTTAGGTTTGTAATCATTGCGGCCGGTACAATCGCAAAATTTCCTGTTAGTTCTCAAGTATTTCATAATACGTTGAAGCTAAACGGAGACTTCCGCTTACTGGATTATTATTCTGACTTTAGTCTTCACATTCGTCTCATTACCACAGTTCTTGGGTGCTGTTTAGCATGATGCAAAGCAAAGCAAAGGAATTTACCATGGTAACGGTCTCTGTACTGTACTGCCTCGAGATGCTTTATTTTCTGCTTTTACAAACAGCAGAAATAGAAAGAACAACTTCAGGGTTAGGGTTAAATAATAATTATCACAATAAGCAATTCTTCTGCCAATTCATGTATTTAATGACGAGTATACTATAGACTTGGCTCAGTGATATGGGATTAATTTGACGTGCAGTTCCAGGCCTGCAGATGTTCATATCTTGCCTGCTTCAAACGTGACTCATCCAGTCATTACAGAGTCAGGGCTATCTAGGTATTCTCACAAAACCTGTCAAGAAATGTACAAGGGGAAAAAAAATAATAATAATAATACAATGAATATACACACACACACACACACACACACACACATATATATATATATATATATATATAGAGAGAGAGAGAGAGAGAGATTTTACAATTTTCAAATCAAATTTACAATATACAGTATGATGTTGCAGTAATGAAATCAAACAAACAAATGAAGAAATGAATGAATGAATGAATGAATAGATAGATAGATAGTGTCCTTTCATTAAAATGGTATTTAAAAATTAGGAATGAAAATGTCAACTTTACAATATACAGTATGAGATTTCCAAAACAAACAAACATGAATACATAAATAAATAAATAGAGTGGCCTTTCCTTCTTTAAAATGTTAATCATTCTTGTTTTCTTCAGATTTTGGGGTTAAAATGTGAGAGCCAAGATTCACCCATCAGATTTATTGTGTTAAACAATCACATTTTATGTAGAGTTTCATTTTTAATTCAGACCACAATACGTGACAAATTCAGATAATAAAAGTACATTCATATGCCCAAAGTAACGTCTGTTAGCTTCATCAGATGCAATGTGCCTTGACACAGTATATTTTAATGTACATTAGAACAAATGAGATTTGAGAGCGACGCCGGAGGGGAAGATTACCAGAGAATAATATAAATTTCAGTCTGGGTTACTTCCATGAAGCTTTCTTGCCATTTTTGGAGCTCAGCAGCCATAGTAACCATCAGCTTTCATTATATGGAAAAGAGCAGGCAGAAGATTCCTGCTAAATTTCTCCTTTTGCTGCTGCTTTTAGAGAAGAGAGAATGCCATAGAGGTTTGGAATGAAAAAGGTGAGTAAAAACTTATTTACTAAGCTTTATCAAATGAAGCATCATCAGTTAATTTGGAAAGTTTACCACAGGTAGTTGCATCTCTCAAGAGCCTCATTTAACTCTCTCTCTCCATCGCGGTTCCTCTTTCTCTCTCTCTTACCATCAAACTCACTCTTTAAAAAAAAAAGAAAAAAAGAAAAAAAATACAAGAGGATACCTCAATGTGTCAGAGCTACAGTTGTGATGGCCACCTAACTTACACCCAGTTATCATTAGCCAGTGCCTGCTAATGACTTCAAGTGTTAGAGGCCTGTCACCGCCTATATTTTTAATGGCCTTCAACGGGATCCTCTCTACCTGTCACACAGGCTCCGTGACAGTGGTCTTCCTTCACTTCCTGACAGAAACACTCGCCCGGATAGCACTCAGCGTTCCTCCTCATCACCAAGCTCATTGCCTTTCAATATAAACGCTGTCACTATTTTAACAAACAACACTGCGAGTCTGACATTCACGTCAAGTGCTCAAGTTAGCGCTGGCTGTCATGCAAATCGTCGTCAGTTTCTAAAACAAGATAAAAAAAGGTCATTTCCGACTCGAGACGGGCTTAAAAGGGTGTTATACACCTCATTGAAAAGGTAAGTTTCCCACCTGAGTGACAGAATTTCCCGAGGCAGAGTTTTAACATAAAACGCTCAACTTCAGGAATGAAACTATGATTTATTAAAGGAAGAGTTTTACATAATGTACTCTTTTTGTTTTTTGATTGCAAAAGGGATGTAAAATGATGAACTATGCCAAAAAATGTGGGTGGTTGAGCTTTATGTCTGGTTCACAGGCAGAGAGACTGAATGAAATCGCAATACAACACAAATCCACAGTTGTGTTGGTTGGTTATTACAGCAGAAGTGTTTAGTGGAAAAATGCCATTTATTATAGAGGGAACTGGGGCTAGTTGTCACACTTTATACTCCAGTAAATCATTCTCAGGGTGGGTTTATTTCTTTATAGAGAAAAGAACTTAAAGTCTTGGCTCCAAAAACACCTCTTGAAGACTTCCACCATTATTACACCAGAAAAAAAAAAAAAAGAAAAAAAAGATACAGTTCATTTAAGACTTAAAGCTTTTGGGACAACATGCCCCAATAGCTATTATGCTGTCATACTGAAACTGTCACCATGGGAACCAGGAAATAATAAGCTATTCACTGGATTTACAGGAGCTTTTTAACAGTAAAATAAATATGAAACACAAAATGATTCAGCAATGAAAAAAAAAGTTAACATGAACGTTAACATAAATTTAGTTGTTTAAATGACTAAATTTATACACACTTTTCAAATTGACAACATTTTTAACTAGTGTTTAAAAACAACAAACAAAACCACTTGAACAACGTTGTGTTGTTATATAGCGAGCGTGACAACTAGCCCCGGGCTTCCATAGGTATTATAGGTATTTTACCTTTCCAATTCAATTCAATTCACTTCAATTTAATTACAAAGTAAAATACACAATACAGACAACAAACGTTGACTATTGTGCTGTACAACCACAAATAACCTACAAAATAAATGCAGGGCAATAACTATATAAACAAATGAATAAATAAACAATGAAGTATGGCTTAAAGTCAGTCTCTAAAATTGTGTATTTTGTACCTTTTTGCTTGTTTATCTAATTATTATTTTACTATTGTAATGAAAATCAATTTCTTGAACATTTTAAATTCACTGTAATTTGTCATGAATTGAGTGGATCATTTATACTTGAAGAATTTATGAATTTTGTCGTGGATCTCAAGAGACTGATCAATTTTCTCTTGAGACATATACACAAATAAGTTAAAAACTTTACTTCCAAATAGAATATGTTTTCAAAAAACAAAAACAAACAAACAAACAAACAAAAATCCCTGACAACAGACAAAACAATATTGATAATCTATTTTGTGAATGTTGAATGTTTTAGTAACTCAAGTCCAGTAACATAAATAAATAAATTCTTCCTTTGTATTTACATACGTGTAAACGTTTGTAATAAAAGAAGCATATTGGAAGATGATGATGATATGAAGCATTTAGGAGGATTACTGGATTATGTAAAATTGTTATTGAGGCTCAATAATAATAATAATAATAATAATAATTGTCTTTTATCAAAATACTCAGAGCAGATTTTTGTTTTGAGTAGACTGTGTTACTATGTTGAGAATTTTGATGACCTTAACATTCCATTTCCATTTATAGCTAATGCATTCACACAAAAGCTTCTTTGTAAATTTGACCTTTTTTTAAAGAGAGAGAGAGAGAGAGAGAAGTTAATTTTGTTCTATTCAAGCCATATCTCTACAACCATAATTAGTCAACTATTATAACAAACATTTTAGTGGAGGAAAAAGGAGGAGGTCCAAATCTGGCCTGCAGATGTACAAAACAGAGATTAGATTTCAATTAAACATCTGGACTTTATGCCTTCCAGAAAGACCTTAAAAGGGGGTTGCAACTCAATATGTATTATTCTTGCAATTCATGTGAATCTGCACATACATATACAAATACAAATACAACATAATAAGAGAAAAAGTATGGCACAAAACAAACACAGGGTTCATTTTGCAACTGTACAATATTCAGCTTATTATGTGGCTGATTGCCAAATAAGTAAATACATGGAAGGGAAATACTGATTTGAGTTTAAATGATTTCATAATGAGAAGAAAAAAGAGTGAGGAGTGATACAAGAGATGACACTAAAACAGCTAAACAAGAATCCAGTTGCACAATTTAAAGAATATGATACAAAAACTGCAATCAAAATATTACAATAAATATAAATATTATGTGCATAAGCATACATATGCATGCATAGCTATGCAATTGGGGATTCAGAAACCATACCATACCATACCATAAAGCTGGTGTTATTATTGTAAACATACATTGAAAGAGTCTTTAGAAGCCAAAATTGCAGAATCGACCAAAACGCTGAAAGTCCTTTGTTGGTGTAACATAAGAAGTATTTTTTTATTTTTTTTTCTTCCAAAAAACCCAGGACCAGGTCAGCCATTTGGAAACGAACAAGAGCAAAGAGGTTCAGTGGAAGACGGATGTAAACAAATGGCAGATGTTTATTCTCATGGTTACCCTCAAGCTGTACACAGAGTCCAGCCCCGTTAATGCCTCATGACGAAGGCAGAGAAGAACACTATCATACAATATTAACACTAGCTCAGCCGCGTGGCTTGATGAGAAAAGACGTGCCATTGTTGCCTTCCTGAATAAGAATAAGGACATCAGGGATTCGCTTTTGGAAAAAGTTAGGACAAATTCAACTGCATTATCGTCAAGCTGTCATCATTATAAATGAGGATGTTTGAACAGATTGGTCGCTGAATCTGGTGCCAAATGAAATCTACTAATGAAATCAGTCAAAGTAAACTAATTAAAGTTCACCCAGAATCAGAAATTCTGTCATTTTTACTCACCCTTATGTCGTTTCAAACCCACGTGCTGCATGTTTTTCATGAAACGCTGAAGGAGGATTTCTGAGGAATCTTCAAACCTGACGTAATGCATCAATGATCTATTTGTTTGACGATTTTCAGCGTAGCTGTGTATTACTTCAGAAGACTTGAAACATATAAAAGTAATCCATGATACTATGACACTTTTAATGGTGTTTTGTGGCTTAACAGCCATGGTTATGATTATTAAAATAAGATTTTTTTTGTCGTATGATTTTTACTTGCTCTTATGTCATTTCAAACTGATTTGCTGTTATTTTTTGTCATGCAACACTAAAGGAAACTTTCTGAGGAATCTGTTTTGACATCTTCATTGACGTTAAACCTTGGTGTAGCACGTCAATGCCTCATTTTTTGAATATTTTCAATGAACAGAGAGTTAAATTTCAGTTTGTTCCTCACACAAAGCTATTGTATGACTCCAGAAGACTTATCATATGAAGAGTTCATTAGCAAAAACAGATAACTTTGTTTTTAACAATTCTCAAAAATCATTGTGCATTCCAATTAATCTCAATCAAACTGTAGTTGGTTTATTTTGATTAGGTTACAAAATAACTAAAACAACTGAGTTATCTGTTTTTGCAAATAAACTCTTTGTGTATTTTTGTGTCTTACGGAGTACATTTATGACAATTTTACTTATTTATCTATTGTGCTTTTTGTGGCTTGAAAGCCACGGTCATGATTCTTCTGCATTACAAATTTTTATGTTTAATGTCATGTTCCTTAATGTTTCCTTGTAGTTATTTGCCAAATCTGTCATTTTTACTCCCTCTTTAAAAAACATATGCTGTTACGTTTGTCATGAAACACGAATTTCTGAGGAATCTTATTTGACATCTTCAGTGACGTCAAACCTGCAGTAATGTGTCAACGCCCCATTTTCTGAAGATTTTCAGTGAATAGAGACTTAAATTTTAGTTTCACAAGCTATTTTATTAGTAGGTCCTATGGATAATTTTATGACACTTTAAATGGTGCTTCTGTCCTTTTTCCAAAGATTACAAGTAAATGCTATTTCAGTCTTTATTTCAAAATGTTTCATTCAATCCAACTTGGCGTTTCTTTATAATTATTTATAAAATTTATTAGCAATGACTGAGTTAACATTTTTACACTGTATTTATTTATTTATTTATTTTTTTTTAAAATTCAATTCCTTTCAACTGTATGAACCGATTATTTTATTAACTAATTAAAATAGCACATTCGTAGTTGTAATTTTTTAAAAGCCTTCACAGAGTGAACAGATGACGTATAAAAAAAGTCAATTATGCATGAAATGAATTCCGGCCCCCGCAGTGCTATTCTTATATCCGCAAGCATGACGCTATACTGTACGCGCTCGTGGATATTTAAGAGCTTTATAACTCTCCGATCACATTCGATCCATAAACAGTGTGATGGAGCGCACCATTAGGCCCAGAGAAACAATTATATTTAATTATGCAAATAGCTGAATCACCCAATAAAATCCAAAGAGGAATGGAAAAGGCAGCCAGGTCAGCAGATATTTTGAGAGGCGCTGGAATAGCTCACTCTTGCGAGTTGCGGCATCACAGCTTGATTTTCACAGTCACAATCTCCAGAGTTAATTGAAGTCAATAACATTCAGCCCCCGGGGTGGAATTTAAATGGTTTGTTGCAGGTGAGTACTTTAAACCCCACAATACTTTGATTTATACTCTCTCGCTCTTGTGGAAGAAAAGAAGAAAAAAAACTTCTATGGCACAAAGCAAATTGCACAAAGGACCGAGGTAATTGTGATCACAGCATTCTTGTACAACATTTCTATAGACACAGGGAAAAATCAATATCAATTTGACAGAGTTCAAGGAAAGACGAGTTGCCTTGCGCCACGCACACAGTGCCACAAACAACTTCAATATCACTCACTCATTCAGAAAAATGGACCGCACGAGGGACAAAACAGGCAATAATTAGTCGCTGACATGAATAAACCCCGATGAAAAGACCTGGATTAATTTCCAGACTGGTTTGCTGCTGCAATAAGCAGGGTAATTAAGTGATAAAGGACAAAAAGAGATCTTTGATATCAAACTCAAATTGAAGTGTCAAAATAAGAAAATAAAACACACTATTTGAGTAACACTCTTTTGTGCGCTGGTTCTCCAAAGGAAGATAAATAACTTTACTGAGGCGGTAGGAAACACCTTTGGGTGATGTGTGATGGAGCCCAGGAGGCAAACCTACTGCAAACTTTACAACACATCCAAACAGCTGTGACAGCTAATTCTGCTACTCAAATGGAAAAACAAAAGAAGATAAGGTGATAGTTTGCGACATAACTGTGGTCTCAAAGGCTTGAATCACTCTTAAAAATAAAGTTGTTGTTTTTTTTCTCCCTTGTAGATCAATGAAATCTTTCCACTGAACTTTATAATGGAAAAAGGTTCTTCAAATTATTAAAATGTTCTTCACACTAAGAAGAAGAAGAAGAAGAAAAAAAAAAAAGGTTCTTTTAAGAACTGTGAAATGTTCTTTGAGGAACCCAAAATCATTGCGTGAACACACCTCTTTGGTGCCTTTATTTTTAAAGGGTTTCCTAAACTCACTGAAATCCCTCTATTTTTTCTTTCCAAATAAATTAATACATTACTTAATGGAAATAACATTAGTTTAAGTGCAGGTTTAATTTTAATGCACAAGTTACGTCTCAAGATGAATCTGAACAACATGTCCTATTTTTGAGGGATATATGTAATAAGTAATTGTTTGTAGTTTTTTTAAATGGCTGTGCTCTTAATTTTACCTATTGCAAAATCTGTAAAATATTTTGCATATAAAAAAATAAATAAATAAATGATAGAAAAAATAAAAAATAAAAACAAAATGACTACAGGGCAAATCAATTTTAGTAGTCCAAAAAAGTATCAATTTGGTAAAGTAATTAACATTAGGTCAAGTGCGATTTTAATTGGAATGCACCAGTTATGTCTTTAAATCATCTTTTTGAGGGAACAGTATAATGACACACACACACACACACACACACACACACAAAAAAAAAACAATTTTAAACAGTAAATTCACATCCAAGTAAAGGACGAATCGCATCATATTCATAAAGCCTCTCTCTGGTGAAAGCATCTTATAATTATTTTTTAAGTAATTGTTTGTAGTTTTAATAAACGGTCGTGCTCTTAACTTTACCTCTTGCAAAATATGTAAGATGTTTTGCAATTTTTAAAAATGTTGGAAAAAAAAAAAAAAACACACAAAATGACTACAGGGCAAATAAAATGTTAATAGTCCAAAAAAGATATACATTTGTTAATGTAATTAATATTAGGTCGAGTGTAGTTTTAATGTCTTTAAATCAAGATGAATCTGAACATCATGTCTTCTTTTTGAGGGATCAGTGTAATAACAAAAATACATTTTAAACAGTAAATTACTTTCTAAGTAAAGGACAAATTTCCTCATATTCATACAGCCTGTCTCTGGTGAAATCATCTTATAATTTAGTATTAAGTAATTGTTTGTAGTTTTACTAAACAGTTGTGCTCATATTTTAACCTCTTGTAAAATCTGTAAGATGTTTAGCATTATTTTAAGACAATTTTCACTCAGAAATTGTGAGTAAATTTCACAAATTTTACTAGCAACAGATTGAATTAAACATGGCATTTTAAACTAGAAGGATTGAAATTGTATTTTCTTGTAAAAAAGTACAATAATCTTTGTTTTATTCACACTTACGAAACATTCTTTTAATAGCATACTTGTTATTCTTTCATTTTTTACGATATTAAAAATAAAAACAATATATTTATTAGTTTGTTTTTACAATATTCTTACATAAGCATATAACAAACATCCTGATTATTCCGCAGGGGTTTGTATGCTTGCATATTGTACCTAGTTGTACTCTTTTCGTGCTTTTGCGTGAGACAAGAGTTTCCAAGTTTGTTTTGGAGCAGATGGTTTCAGATGGTAGCAACTCATTCCATCCCATGCTGCTTCACTTCTGAACGGATAAACACAAGTCAAAGCGTTTGTGCCGTGAGTGAGTTCTACATTGATAAATGAGTGAGAAACCCGGTCTCCTGCAGACGACTGCTATAAACGCACCGCTGACACCAGCCCACTTATCCCACAAGCTTCCATGGATATGGGACAAGGTCTTCCGTTTATTTTTAGACTTACAAGATCTTTCCAAACCTGAAGCTAGCTGTCACAGATTACGCTCCCTAGTTCCTTATAAACGCACAGGTGTTCTTAAAGGATCGTGTGTGATGAATACATAGATGAGCTTGGACTGATGGGCTGAAAATAGACCGGTTTCATACTCACACTATTGCATCACTTCTGTGTTCCTCAAAATAACAAGTTTAGGCCTACGATGAAGACAATAGGGAATCATTAGAGAGCTCGACGACTGCTGGATTTCGTGTGGTCTGTCCAACTGCTGGGAAAGAGCAATTCTAGTAGTTCTGTGACATAAATAACAAGGAAGTCAGGATGTTATTGTCCCAGAAGAAAAAAAAAATAGCCAAATGATTTATAATTTAAACAGAGCTCAAAGGTTTGTAGGACACTAACTGCATGATTTCCAGACAGGCTAGTCCTGAGCTAAATTGAACTGGCATGATCCATTGCAAATTATTTTAAGTCATACTGTGTCTAGGGTCTATGCTTTTAATCTTATTTTATAAATAATATAATCAGGAACATGTGTCTGCAATTACAGAACAACAAACCAGAAACGTCTGTTGATAACGTGAGGGTTGGCACCAGCGATATTTATTTATATGTGCAAGGCAAGGCATTTTGGCTAAATTGTTTAAGTTTAAGTATGTATCTATGTATGTATTTATGAATGTATGTATATAGTCTGTGTATGTATGTATGTATGATTGTTTGTTTGTTTATCCAAAAAGTCATCAAATTTTATCATCAGTTTATTCAGGTACCCTCAGGAACTGGTGGCAAAGACTTGTTTTACCTTTTGTTTCAATGCGCCAAAACATTAAAACATTACTGTTTTGAGCTGCCACTGTTAATTTCAAAATAAAAGTGTGCAACATTATTGAAAATATACATTTTGTTAATTCTTTTTTGTGTTGATTTGTCTGATGATCATCTGAGAATGAGAATAAAAAAATAAAAAAATAAATCTGGTGACCAATCTATTTTTCAATAACTAGAAACCAAGTGTGTTTATTGAGTATACCATTAGAATCCAAATAAAAGTTTGAAATCTCAAGACCAAGAGTTATAAGCACTAGGGCTGCACAATTATGACAAAAAAAAAAAAAATCATAATTGTTGATTATTCCCTTAAAATTGTAATTGCGATTATTAATTACGATTATCAAAATTTACACTGAATGATGTTTATACCATTGTTTGAAGCAACTGCATGCCATATTTTTACATTATAACATAAACTCTTGAAAAATTGCTTTTCTGTAATATTAAGCCTCAAATGTGAATTATGCATCAGATTGGTTTATTCTTTAAATAAAGAAAAGTGAAACTATGAATGGTATTATAATGTTATACTAAAACTAAAATATTACAATGGAAAACAAACTAAACAATGGAAAAACCCTTAAGATAACCTGTAGAAAGAAAAAAACACATCTTAAGTACGCAGAATAACATAAGTGGACTTTGAACGATTACATAATTGTGGCATCTGTAATTGTAATTGTGATTACAAAATCGATTAATTGTGCAGCCCTAATAAGCACATACATGTGATATTTATCAGTTTGTGGCGCTATAGAGTTTGAGATTTGTCCCCCAACAGTGAAAATGAATCTTCCTACCATTTTATTGACAGCCAAGAAGAATAATAATAAAATAAGCAGACACAATATGAGCCACACACCTTCAGTGGCCCCAAATATAACTAGTTTTACTGGTATTGCAACCGAAACAACTTCAAGCAGCATAAACCCTCCAGCTGAGCGTATTATTCAGTTTAATGAGGCGCTGTTTTGACCGGAACCGGTTACCTTTGGAGTAATACATACATGCTTCATGTTTATCAAGTCTTGTGAATGTTTTCCAGCCATGCATGCAGCACCGTACACAATCTGGCTCTGAAATTAGTATCAGATGCTCACACTCGCTCAGAAAGCTCATTGCGTCTGGATGACTTCCAGACCCTTTCTCCTTTATGCTGCTTACCGATCGTACATATATATATATATATTCTAAGTGCGAACCATAACTCAGGGCTAAAGTCTGAAACTAAAAACAGACCAGACTTGGCAGCTACGGAGTGCTGATGGTCTACAGACCCTCGCTAAGCCTTAAACAATCAGAAAACAAGAGTTCACCCCTGGAGCAGCGAGAATGCACACAAACCAGGCTGTTGGGCTGTTCTGGACCCGTCTCTCGTAAGGTTTCGGCAGATCTGAAATCAGGCCTGCAGCTTGTTTTATGACAGTGTTTAGGTCTCAGGCAGGATGTGGCAGTACCAAAGCAGTGAAAAACACTGGCTCCGATCCAGAGCTCCAGAGAAAACCAGAGTGTTATTTGAACTGCATGTGATGTGTTTGCATAATCATACTGTAACACAATATGATAATTTGAGCTAATGGAGAGATGTGCATTAATT
>SCHK01102799.1:0-11216 GCA_004124795.1 Poropuntius huangchuchieni
ACTTATTACATTCTGGGATAAAATTGTAGTCACTACAATTATTGGATGAGAGACACAATACAAATTAACTTAAGTGATGTTTTGCTCATGCATCANCTGGATGAGAGACAATACAAATTAACTTAAGTGATGTTTTGCTCATGCATCAGCAGAATTGGTCTTGGAATGTAAGATTGATTTCAGTCAATGAGCCCTAATGAATATATTGATAAAATATCTCACTTGAACTGTTGCTGCAGCACACAGGGCGAATCAGACCTGAGGCCTCCACGTCCCAAACTCTCTTGTCCCGAGCGTGGACAGGAGAGGCAGAAAATCCAGCTGGAGCCTCAGTGCTGTAAAGAGATGGTACAGAGCCACGTGGCCTTGGAGAAGAGCCGTCGTGCTCTATCGCTGCCCTTGGCTCCTCAGCAAGTGCTGCAGCAGTTCACCTCTCAGAAACAAGACCTGGACTCACTCCGCCTCCTGGAGCACAAGGAGGATGACACGGACAGCGCCAGCGACCTGTCCGACTCCGAGCGGCTCCCTGTGCTGCCTTCCCCTTGCACTCCTCCTCAGCTCAACCTCCGAGCCGAAGTGATCAACTCCATGGACCTGCATCCTCACATACCTGGACCCAGGTCGGTGGAGAACGATGAAGTCAGGTACAGCTACCCAGACTTCCTGCCTCCTCCGTTCAACACCTGGAGCCTGAGGCAGCTCGCCATCTTCCTCAACACTGAGGGTAAGCGGGCTCCCCGGCCGAAACCCGTAGGGCAGCTAGAGAAGTATTTAGAGCGCCTCCTTCAACTTGAGTGGCACCAGATCCAAACCATACAAGCTGAGAGCGGACGGCACATCGTTCCCATCATCCGAACAAGAGGTCAAGCCGCTAGTATCCTAGCGAATGGTAACCGACCTAGGCCTCATACTGCTCCTCCGACACGCCTCAGCTCCCCAAAAAGCTTTCGGCAGGGTCAGCGGGGCTTCTTCTCTTCAATGGCCAGCCCATCATCCACCCAGCTTTCTCGTCCCGTCTGCCCTCACTGCCACATCCGCTATCCGCTTTGCAACGGCACCTGCTCTTCATACGCCTACCAGCGGCATTCCCGTCTCAGCCCCCTGCTAGAGCGCAAAGCTCCCCCTGCCAACACCCAAAAGAGGAGCAGCAGCGAAAGCCGGGCTTCCACCTCCGAAAACCGCACCACTTCAAAAAACCAGCAACCGGTCAGTCCTCAGGCAGCAAAGGCTCACCAGAAGCACATGCAGGCTGAGGGAAACGTGCGCAGGGCGTCCCATGAACTTAACGCAAACGGCAAATCCCATTCTTCGGTCAGGAAAGGAAAGACTGCGAGGTCAAACGAGGTGGATAAACAGAAAGATCCTCCTGGAGCAAAATGTGGAGGGGTTGATAGGCGGGATCCTGTCGGTGTGAAACGCGAAGGTGGTGGTCCTGGGAAGAAAATGGTTAAGGATGGTCCGAGAGCCGAAACGGGTGAAGTACGATTAAGATCTGGCACTAAAAGAACGGTCACCGATGGCTGCGATGCGAAAGTGACGTCAGCTACCAAAACTACTGGCAAAGTGAAAAATGCTCAATATGTCAAGTAGTTAGTGCACCTTTCACGCAATTTTCAGTTGCCTCAAAAACATTTCCATTTTGCATACTGTAGATCTAAGAGCTAATTATAACGAAATATTATCCCTGCAGTTAGCTGTAGTTGTTTGTGAAAAGGATACAAGTGCTGTCACATTGGCAAAATTTCGGCAAAATTTCAAGGGAAAAAAAAAAGGTTGATTGTCTATTGTCAAGTCACTTTCAGCTTTTTGTCGTTCAACACAGACCAACTTGAAATGTGAACAGGATTGCATGGATTCCGATTAAAATGCTCGGATTTTGCCCTTGAAAATTTGCCAGACAACCGCAAATGTGACCACTCTTTAGAAATCACGCCTTTTCATCGTCATTGTTTCAGTAGAACTTCAAAGTGCATTTCTTGAATAAGATATATTTATTTTATCTGCCTAAGTACACAAAAGCAGGTTATCTTTACACACTGTACGCACAAATCCTCTATGAAATGAAATAAATGTACTTAAATCTAGCGTGCATGTACATATCTCTTAATTGAGGGAGGTATGGCTGAGAATGTCAGCGTGTGGCTTTGTCTAGTAAGCACTATTGGTCAAAGAATGTATATTTTTTGAGATGAATAATGAATGTTTTGTAATGACTGTGTATTTTTGTAAAGTGCTATTTACAAGGACTTCTTTTCTTGTTATTTATTAAACCAATGAGTTGACATGTATTAAGTTAAATAAGAATGTTTTACCTTTGAATGTTTTGAACTCATTACTTAGGTTTTCAGCGAGTTAGATGTAGTTGAATTGTGAATTGTTAGGATTGCTTATGGTGGTTTTGTGGTGTGTTGCTGGAGAAGGACCTGAGCTGTAAACTGCTAAGATATTATGGTCACGGTTATCTATGTTTGTTTACTTATTGAGAACCTTTCAGGTGATTACATTGTACTTCATGTCTCTAAATATAGCATGTTTTGTTTATTTTTACAGGAGCAATGATGGTAGTTGTTTTGTAGTTTTATATGTACTGTAATGCATTGTCGAGGCACTTGAATATGACTTGAAAGTTGGTACAGGTTGAGGCCATACAGTACGTGGTACCACATTTCCATACTTGATGTACTGTATGTAGCACCATTTCATCTTGGATGTTATGTACTGTGTCAAGTTCCCTTATCAGGCAAAAAACACACGAAAATCTACTTTTGTCCTATCATTGTCAGATTGTGCTTTTATTTTGCTGGGAGTTTTTGGTAGAGTTGAATGCAGCTATTTTTATGAGATACAAAATAAACAGTTTTCATTACATCATCAAAGCCTCTGTCTACGGTATTTACTTTAATGTGGAAATTGATACTGTCATTATATTCTCATTAAACCAGAACAGAAGTACAGACAGCGTAATTTTCAGGTTGTAAATGAAAATTTTCAGTGACTTTGCCATGCCTTCTGGGTATTCAAATGTTCCTATTTACAATCATTTGAATCCTTAGGTGCATATTATAACAATTGTGCGTATTTGTGTGATTGTCATGAATAGTTTGTCACACTAATTTGATGTCATTTGCATGTTGTCATGTCCTCTTCTGTCCTGGGAAAGGCTTTAAAAGCTGTTGAAGCTGTTTCTGGCGATCATTCACACAGCCTGCGTAATACAAAGCAAACAAAAACCATTTGTATTTGGAAATGATAGTAAATGCTGCTATAATATGTAATGTGACACGTTCCACAAATAGGTTTTTTATACATTTTAATTTGTATATTTACTTCAAGGAATAGTTCACCTAAAAATAAAAAATTGCTTAAAATTTATTAACCCTCAGGCCATCCAAAATGTAGATTTGTTTCTTCATCTGAACAGATTTGGAGCAATTTAGCATTACATCACTTGCTCACCAATGGATCCTCTGCAGTGAATGGGTGCCGTCAGCATGAGAGTCCAAACGGCTCATAAAAACATCACAGTAATTCACAACATGAATCTAGTCCGTCAATTAGCATTTTTTAAAAGTGAAAAGCTGCATGTTTATAAACAACAAATGCATCATGAAGGGGTATTAAACTTTTAAATACAAGTCCTCTATCCATAATACTGCTTTCTCCAATGAAAAAGTTCTCTCATCTGAATCAGGAAGTGACGGTTTAATATTAAAATGTCTTATCGATGAATTTGTTTATTACAAACAAGCAGCTTTTCATTTCACAAGAAGTGAACTGATGGACTGGAGTCGTGTGGATTATTGTGATCTTCAGCTGTTTGGACTCTCATTGTGACGGCACCCATTCACCGCTGAGGATCCATTGGTGAGCAAGTGAATTAATGCTAAAAAAAAAATGTTATGATCAGACAGCTTACAGGTCATCATACAGGTACCTTATTTTTTTTTTTTTAAGTATCATGCATGCACTGTGAATTAATATATTTTTTGTTTAACTGTGTGACATTCAAAAAGTGCCTAAGGGTGTACAAAAACTATTAAGCTGCTCAACTAAGCACAGAAACAGGCTCACTGAGTGTACTGCAGGCCAAGATCTCCATTGAGGAAATGTAAGACACTGACCGAGATGTGTATTTGCCACGAGGCAAGAACTACCCAGAGTCTCTAGTCCAACATCCGTGTAGACAGGTCCATCGTTCCACATTAGGTCAAATCCGCCAACCCTCTTCTCCTTGCCTGTCAGACTGAGTGGAAAAGAAAGTGTTGGACAACAATGTCAACATACAGAATCCTCCAAACTCTTTCATGTAATTTTATACTATTTTGTCAAATCGTACCGGCCTTCCATGTCTACAATATGCAAGGTGTCCTCCAGCAGTCTGTATTTTAGGTCATAGTCCTCCTGACTGCTGGCTGTGAGGGAGGGTGAAGCGTTCACTTCAATTAGCCACCTGCATAAAGGCAAACTGTGCTGTCATTTTTTTAAAGCCATGCAATTCCCACGTTTATTCAATTCTGATAAGCATCCTGTCAAACTAAGCAATCAAAAATAAAGCACTCTCACGGCTTTAAATCCTGGTCCAGTAGTATGTCATATCCGTATAGCTCAAAACAGTGTTTGTCATTGATGATGGTCTTCTGAACACTAAGCAGGCTGCGAATAAATATGTTGTCAATTTCTTTAAATAGAGTCTGCACTGTCTCGAAACCATGCTTAGCGGTCAGGTACTGCCGTAGCTGCTGCATCTGCCACTTACAACCCTGAAAGAGAGCGAGAGATAGATTACTGCTTTTTAATAAGCATATCTTCATGAGCATAATAGTACAGTATGTCCAGTTACTTCCAACATACCTTCTCGGGATCATAATCAGGAGCTGTTTTTTGCACTGCAACATTAGTGAGATGAACGTCTGTGTATTTCAAGGTTAAAGGGGACAAACAAGTGAATTCCTGTACTATGGGATGTAAGTGTGTATTTCAGAAATGTTTTCAAAGGATACACTGATCATCTATGCTGCTAAGAGAGAACCTGGTGTTGGAAAATCGCGCAAAACCATCACGATAAAGCCAGGTTTTCAACGGAATATACTGCGAAAAACAAAAAATATGTTTTTTGTGTTGCCTGCACAGTTTTAAAAATACAACATTCGAAATATTATAAAATGCAACAGTGATGTGAAATGTAAAACAACCACAACAACAAAAATGCTGTGTGTAATACTTTAGTTTCTATAGCACCACTATTAATGCTAAGTTGAATCTCTATTATTTCAGTAATCAATAGACAAAACCACAATACAACAAGTAATAGTTGTTATGCAAATGCATTATTAACATCTTAAGTTTATTTAAAGGGACATATGATAGCTATTCGGTTCTGCATAAGCCACATTAAAGTACTATATGAATTGCATTTATTTTCTTGTACTATTATAACATTAACAATATTCAACTATAGGAACTAATTAACAGAAATATAACAAAATAACTGCTTTTTACTGCTGATGACATTTTTATTTGTAGTGTTTATTCATGATGCTGAACAATCAGGTGGTACAAGTCAGAGCAAAGAGTAAACTAATAGTTTATTCATGTTGCAACTCCATTGAAATCTCATAATTGCACTAATTCTGACATGGTGTAAATGCACCATACTTTTAATGAAATTGAAAAAATTGAATAGCTTCCTACTGCAGCTAGAGAAAGTACTTAAACAACGAAAAACAGCATTGCATATTCATGAAATAAAATCATTTTAAAAATAGCTCACTTACTGACGTGACAAGAACATAGACTCTCAAGTCAAATTTTCTCCCTGGTGATAGATATTACATATACATGTTACACACACACACACACACACACACACATAAAACATGTGATATGTTCAGTAATAATAATAAAAGTTGAGCTAAATCAAGTACTGAAGCTATTATATGTTTTATTTTATGTATTATATATGCTTATACCAGCTATGAGGTAGGGATTCTCAATGTAGCGCTGAGCGACATAGCTCTCAACTTGAGCCTCATCTTTCTGTTCTTCAGAGCGGGACCCATCCTAAAACCAACAACAGCATCAGTACACAACATAAAACTTGGGATGGCGATAATAAATAATCACAAAACTTACATTCTTGTCAGAGTCAGTGTGTCAAATGCATTACCTTCCTCCAATCTATGATATCTTTGAGTTTTCGAAACAGAAAAATTCCTTTCCCCTGTGATCGTGCCACCTGTGTTTGGAAAGTATTGTAATAATGGATGACCTGTTGATGATCAGTTTGGGATTATTCTACACAGGGCACTGCTATAAACACTCACAGGCTTCATGATCCAGGTGCTCCCTGGGCTTCTCTTAAACTCTTCGACAAAGATGTGATACTCACTGGGCAGCACAAACGTACAGGGGAAAAAGTCACATTTGGACGCCTCCAAACGCCCAGCCTCCCGCTCTAAAGTTTTTCTATATCTCTTCAGGTTTTTTACCATCAGGTTCTTACGGGTCAGCTGAAAAATACAAATAATTCATGCCTGTTTTCTGTACACATTCATTCAGTTGTAATCTATAATAATCTGCGTGAATTGTATAATACAGACCTCGTAGTGGTTGCGGAAGTGAGATATCCGCACATGTTCCTCCATGTACGAGTGATCAAAGTTCTCTCTTAGCCACCCAACATCACACCAGTTAAAGTCCCAATCGCCATCACTGCATAGAGAGACATAAATGCATGATGCAAGCATGAAACACAGGGACACGCAGCGGAGAAGCACAGCACTTACTCTTTCACCTCTACCCAGCCTGGTCTCTGGTTTAGGACGTCCTGTATAGTGTTGGTCAGGCCACATCTGTACCGTATACAGCTCCTTCCCTCGCTGAGATGAAAATGAACCACATTGGATTGTTAAACTACCTTTTATCCTTTTATACAGACAAAAGTTTAAACTGATAAACTGTAAAATGATTTTAAAAATGCTGTTACTATAAGCATCAACACCATTCAAGTTTGGGGACTGTAGGATTTTTAAATGAATTTGAAATAGATCTCTTCTGCTTACAAAGTCTGCACTTATTTAATCAAAATACTGGAAAACATTTTAAAATATCTGTTTTATGTTTTATTGTAAAATATTTATTTCTGAAAGCTGAATTTTCAGCATGACTACACCAGCCTTCAATGTCACATGACCCTTCAGAAATCATTCTACTATGCTGATTTGATTTGCTCAAGAAACTTTTCCTATTATTTTCAATGTTGAAAACATTACACCATTTCTGGAAACCTTAAGAATTTATTTGAAAAATAAAAATAAAAAATTGTAACATTATAAACGTCTTTACTGTCATTTTTGTCATCAGTTTGGCGCATCACAGCTGAATAATAGTGATAATGTCTTTAATTGATGAAATAATATCTTCCAGACCCCAAACTGTAGGATGAATGTATTAAACAGACGCTAACAGACTTACCTTTCCTTTTTCTTCTGTGAACTGTAGGCCCCTTTAAGTCCAGCTGTCTGCTGTTTAAGGTAAGTTTGTTACAGCAAACCTGAAAGCTGGAGCGTTTGTTGCACAGCTAATTTTTTACAAGACAGTGCAGCAATGGCCCTTTGAGTAGCCTAAATAATTATTTATATCAGCAGTCAACTTTAGTTTTCAAATATAGCACATAATATCATGTAATTCAGTTTTAAATAAGTTTGTTTTAAAATTCACCCTCTTACCTTATTCTTAGACATATCAGAAACTAACAGTGGAACACTAGCAGCGTGAGACTAGAACTGTAGTCTACATGTTGTCATAGCAACCACCGAGTGGACCAATCGCTTCGCTGCATTTCGTAGTGACGTGTTGAGAGCAAACCTCCCAATCAGAGCGCTGTTCCCAACACAGTCTGCTCTCAGATGTGTCTCTGCTACACATTCATAAATATTATGGATCTTGAATTTGCTTCTGTTGGTGAAACAAGATAATTATTATTTATTCCCGAGTATGTATTGTTTAGTATGTTAAATAATGGGGGGTTTTTTTATGGTTTTTTTTTTTTTGTAAAATTAATTTTTACCTTTTTCTTATCAACCGCATGTTTCAATTTCCTGTTAATTCATTGACTCACGAAAGAACAATACATAGATGGAGAAGACAGCGGAAGAAAGCTGAAATAACATTTACGATGGTGTAAATGCTAGTTATTTAGAGCTCCTTGGTGTAAACAGCATGAATGTACACTAGGTGGCAGCATAATTTAAATTAAATGATCCCCAAGGAAACAAAAGGTGCATCTTTACTTGCATAGGAGCATGAAGCTTTATTACACAAAAATGTGCCCAAACCAACGTAATCTGACAACACACGCTTTTTAACCCGCTTTTTGTATGTTTTCTTATATCTGACACATATAAACACGAATGAAGGCAGTGGTTAAATCATCTGTCGATCTTTTTACTTAAAAGCCCTCAGTTTTTCTATAACATAATATCATAATTGATATATTTTTAAAAATATTTATAGATTAAAATACTAAATATAACTTACTTTCAATTGTTTTAAACCATCTTTCATACAACTTGAAAGTCGCTGAGGCCCCCTTGTGGGCCTTGATCCCATGCACAAGATCCTAAATCTTCAATATTTTTATTTGAACATAGGCTAACAGGCTACATCTTCCAATATAATGCAAGACCTGAATTATTTGATAGTACTTGAAGACACATTTGATTAAAGAAATATGAAAACGTATGATATCATTAGCCAAATGTGTAATAATTGAGAATTTCTCCTCAAGTCCCCAAGTCCCATGATTTGTTTTTGGCTTTGCAGTTTTCGATCAAACACCTCTTGATCTTGTTGAACATTGACTGTGTGAGTGCGTATGTGATTGTTAAGCGAGTTGACGTATTTCCAAGACAGGGCATGTTGACCACAGCAGGCTGATAATGTACCGCAGCTGTTTAACTGATTCAACCTCTCAGCTCATAAAATCTTACATCAAAACACTCCAGATGGACAATTATCTATAAAAAACCAATCTGCCATCTCTTCAAAGCAAAATAAAGCTCAGGGGATGTCATGTACTTCACCCGTGGATCAGCAGAATCCTTAACCACATAGAGAAAGGATTACCTGTATGTATCTGAGCACGGCCACTGCCGGGCTGGTACGCTTTTCCTCCTTCATCTCTCCTTGGGAGATATGTGAAGCAAACACACAAAGCATCTTGTTCTGTGGCGGTGGTCCAGAGTCCTCAGCGCAGAGCTTCGTAAGCATCGTTGGATTGAAAGAGGAATGTTGGCGTGGAGGGTAATTGTCTCTGAGTGGGACGATAGCGTTATGGCCAGGATATGGCGTGCAGTTTTTATCCTGACAGCTCAGCCCCAAATAGGGCAAGATCCCAGCAGGGATGAACTTCTCATGCTGTCCTGTCCAGGTTTGAGGTTGTGGTTTTGGTGCTCTGGTCAGGGAAAATGTGAGAAAAACAACCTGCGTGTCTTCTGGAGTTCAGAAAGAAACAATTTTCAGCTTAGGGATATTGAATCAACCTCCGAATGCTCCCATGAAAGGCTGTGACTGATTTTTCCATTACTACTGCAGTGTTATCAAACGCTAGGACGTGGCTCCAGGCTCTGGTATGTGTGGCCAAAACCCTCTAACCAAACTTAATGCAATTTGACTCTCTCCTTTGTGGTTGGAAGGGACATCTTTACGTTTGGAGCCAGACTCTCTCCTTGAGACAGGCGTCTGAACACTTGCCAACTAATGAACCAATGAACTGATAAGCAGGAGCTTTCAGCAGGCCTTATATGAGCGTGAAAGTTGAACATGAATGTTATATAGTATACAAACTATTCTTTCTTTTTTAGATTAATGCGCAGCTGACCTTTAATAAGATCAATCAGTGGTCAATAGAAACATTAAAGCATCACAAACAAGACTTGAGTGTAGATTATACAATAACATTTAAGAGTTAACAGATGCTCAGTTGATTTCCAAAACGGGGACCAATCTGACCAAAAAATGAAAACAGATATTTATGTTGGGTTTTTGGCTTTTTTAATACCATGGTTGGGCAAATTTAATTGAACAACTGGCTCACTTTAAATTCATGAGTGTGAATTTGAATTGAGTTTCCACATCTTGCATATACTGATGTTCAAAACTTTGGGGTTAGTATGATTTTTTTATAAAAACAAAATCTGTGACCACAAATTAAGAACACATTCATACAATTTGTTAATTTATGGCCATTATTTACTAATTTGTTTTAGTTAAATAAAATGAGGGAACGAATATGTGGCCACAGTTTACTAACACAAGGGGGACAAAATTAATAAATTAAGGCCACAAATAAACATGTTGGGGAAACACATTCATGTCCAATTATAGATAATAGTTTGAAATAAATCTAAAATGGGGGAATGAATAAGTAAATAATGAGTTATATATATACTGTATATATATATATATATACTGATTTTATCCATCAGGAATCGGTTGGATGTGAAAAGTGGCTGTTACATACCACATACCAAATGTTATTAGAGCAAGTTACAGTTTTATGAACTGTTTTATTAAAATAAAATGGTTATTTTTAATTGTAGTAATATTTCACAATATAACATGTGTTTTTGATGAAGTAAATGCCTTAGTGTGCATAAAATACTTCTTTCAAAAACATAGAAAATATTACTGACTCCAAACCCCATCTATCATTTTTTCTGTCTGTAATGCCTGTAACTGTACTTTATTCAAGCCAATATTTGTTTGCCTTGACAAAATTTGCTTTTCTAGTTAAAAATGAGCTGGGCTATGAATTTCTTTCAAATAATTTTTCTAATCAGTTTGAATTCTGTGTTTAAGGTAAAAACATATATGAAACCTGTAAGAAATTGAAACAATTTTATATATTAACACATCTAACCTAAAAAAAATATGCATGTTTCAATACATTCTCAGACATATATGTCATGCACATGTAAATCTATCCTAAAACCCAGATGTTGATATTACATAAGTAAAGATAAACAGATTAACATATATTTAAAATCTATTATAAAGTGTACATAAACATATTTTAGTAAAGTTGCATACATGAATTAATTATATATTGTTGACATATATGGTTGCTACATATACCACATAAAAAACATCCAAGATGTTATTAACAATTTAAAGGTATTTTACTATGGGGATTTTATATGTTACCTATCTACCCA
>SCHK01102911.1:0-10232 GCA_004124795.1 Poropuntius huangchuchieni
TATTCTATTCACTTTGATTTGTTTGCATTTGCATGCATCTCGAGGACAATTCAGCTGTCCTTTTATTGCATCATATGCAATATTGACATAAACTCATAGTTTAAACAGGTTAAAGCATTTTTTTTTTTTTTGCCATGGCCATAAACTCATACCTCAGCAGATTTCCTTCCAAAATCAGTGCGGAAAATGAGAAAAACGTTCTGCAGTTTCCGTCTGGGCCTGTAGATCTCCCACACATTTCATCTCTGTCAATCAAAACATACATTCAGTAGCGTCTTTATGTAACATTTGAACAACAACAACATGAACTAGCATGCTAGCACAAATGTACCACACACACACACACACAGGCCTGCCAGCTCTTCTTGTAATCCCTCAGACAAATTACAAGATCTTCTCCTCCTCCTTTACTCTTTCTCCTTCTTCCAGCAGCAATTGGATTTGGATAAAGATGGCTTTTCCTTTTCTCCTCTGTTTTTCCTTCGTTTGGCTAAAGACGGATTTGCCCAGGGAGATTACAGTCAGCGGTGGAGAGAAATCGCATTTGAGGAAAAACGTCTTCACTAACCCCAGACAACAATCCCCCAGTCCATCCCTCCCTCCCTCCTCTCTCTCTCTTCCTTTCTTTTTCTTTCTGTATGCGCAGCTTATTGCTCGGAGCAGAATGAGAGAAAAGCGAGATTGAGACCATAATCCTCCTCGTGATGGTAGGGCAGATAGACAAGGAAAGACACAAAGGGTCAGCAGCCCCTCTCTATCTCTAGTTGAATGTTTCTGAATAACCACCGGTCTGGCTGGTGTAGTTAGTGGCATTAGCGCCGAGGCTAACATTAGCGCTAAGTGCTGAATGGACTGGGAGTGTCAGAAGGCCAGGCTAAATGAGAGCTTAGCTGCTGCTCTTTGGCAGCTTAGCGTGTTAAGAAACTAGCCTGAATGTTGCCGCCAGATGAGGCTTAAGCAGAGAAATGAAGTGGCCATCAGCGAGTCAGACAGTCTTACAGTCTAGAAGTGCTGTGGTTACTGAGGCAGTATGGTAAAGTGATGATATCAAATGGTAATATCATACAGGCCTACCTAGGTATACTAATTAGCATTTTCTTATGCTATGATATTACCATGATGTATATCCAAAAGAAATCAAGGTATTACTTTGATTATATAATGTTGTACTTCTGGGTTAAATATGGACAAACCCAGCAACTGGGTTGTTTTGACCCAGCGGTTGGGTTAAACATTTAACCAAACCAGCTGGATCAAAACAACCCAGTTGCTGGGTTTGTCAATATTTCACTCGGCAGTTGTATTTAACCCAGCATTTTTAACCAGGGCCAGTCATGGCCTAATGGTTAGAGAGTCTTGTAACCCAAAGGTCGTGGGTTCGAGTCTCAGATCCGGCAGGGATTGTAGGTGGGAGGAGTGAATTACCAGCACTCTCTCCACCCTCAATACCTTGAGCAACAGTGTGTGTGCCTTTTTGTTCACTACTGTGTGTGCACTTGGATGGGTTAAATTCCAAGTATGGGACACCATACTCTGCCACACTTCATGTCCTTTCCTTTCCTTTCCTACTTTGGAGTGTCCAAAAACATGAAATTACCATCATACATGTCCAAAAACAATGGTACTAGGTATTGGTATAGCACTGTATTACCATGGTAAATGTCAAAAACCTATGGTACCTGTTCAAAACGTGTGGTATTGGCATGGTGGATGTCCATGGCGCTGCTGTGAATTACTGTGGTATACTCAAAAGAGATAGTATTACCAAGGTACATATTTTAGAAAACATATATCTATTAACGGTATATATCCAAAAACATTGTATTACCATTGTAAATATCCGAAAAACCTTCATATTACCATGTTTCATATCCAAAAAACATAGTATTAACATGGGAAATATGCAAAAAGCATAATATTAACCAAGGTACATGATCAAAACCATGGTGTTACTTCAGTATATACCATGGTACTGAATGTTTACCATATTCATATGCTACATGTCCATGCACTTGTCTGAAAACTATGCTATTACAATGTTACCATGATAAATGTCAGAAGTCGAAATGTTAAATGTTTCCATTGGCTCCTATATGATTTTTCAGTATTTTTAAGACTTGATACTGCTCATATCCATGTGCCACAGTATTTACATGGTATCTGTCCTAAAAACATGGTATTACCATAGCATGTGTCCAAATGACCAGCAAGGTTTAACCAGAATTTAATACCAAGTGTGGTACAGTATGTGATTCCATGTGTATTGGTCCGTGACTTCTTTACATTTATTCTGTATTTCAGCATGAAATCATCAATATTTGATACCGCCCAATCACGATTTGTGCGTGTATCTTGTTTAGTGTGCTGTGTATCTTATGTCTGCTGTGTGTGTGTGTGGGTTGGTGGACAGACGTTGGGCAGGGTGAATAATTGAACGTTGCGGGCGGCAGAAGGTCTTTAACCCTGAACCTCAAGACAACACAACCAATCAATAATGCAGCTAGAGGACATGATACAGACGTACTCGATACCACATTGAAATTCCAATTTTATTTCTGCATACTGTACATTGTTTTTTCTTCTGTTGTACTCAGCAGGTACAACATCAAGGTTACAAGTTTGAAACATAAACCAGTGGAATATATAAAGCTTGACGTTTCGTTGAATAAAAGCATCTGCCAAATGAATGTAAATGTTCTTTTTCAGCATTATCGACCAGAGCACAATGCATGCGTTGATAATTAAGACGGGTTTTCATGAGGGAAAATTCTTTGCGGTGGATCGGATTCTTCGGAGAGAAAGAAAGTATGTGTTTGGTGTGTGTGAGCGCGTCCCACGTGGTGCGGTTGTCAGGCTGAGACAGGCCGCCGTGTGCTGGGCGGCTGCGTGTGTGTGTGTGTGTGTGTGTAGTTGTCAGGCCGCTGTGTGCAGTGTGTGCCACCAGCGCGGGTAATGGGGATGGACCTGTCAGCTCACTTAATGCAGCTAATGTGTGCTAGAGCCGGGGGATATGAATCCACACACACACACACACACTCAGTGCTCCCCTCTCCTCGCCTCGTCACTGCTCTGTCAAATTCTTTCGCTTCCTCTAGCCTATGCCTATTCATTTCCCTCTCATATACCTTCTTTCTTTCTCTCTACACTTTACACTGTAAAAAATGAGGTGTCTGTGGAGCTTTAAAAATGAAGACAACAGTTTGGAAGTGGAGTTCATTTATGGATAAAAGTCTTCTTGACTTCTTGTTAAATGAAATGTTAAATTGTAACCATAAACTTCAGCTCATATTTTATCCTGGGTAGCCACATTTTGAGATTTTGTTTTGTACGTTTGTAAACCCTGGGTTGTTGTTGGTATTTGCATATTTATGAGGTCAGTAACATCGATTGGATGGATATAGCTTGGTTAATAACTGTACATAAATCCACTCTGACTGTTTTAAGTCTCTTAAACGGTGTCAGTTAACAGGTTTGGTGTCCCTGTTTGACATTTTTTAATTGTTTCCCTCAGATGGTCTAACTGAACAGAGTGTGAAAGTTTCTCTACAAGTGACTGTACACATGAATATTTAATGAGGTGAGCACTGAGGCAGGTTTATGATTGGTTGTCTGTTGCTAAACAACTGGCTGTAATGTTCTAGTGCTGTATCATTTCACACTGTACAGCTTTGACTCTGCAGTTCAGGTGCAGAGTTTCATAACCTGCAAAACTATTTTCAAAATTACTAGTCTGAAACATTTCATGCCTCAGAGTTAGAACTGGCCTTTTCCTGGGTTAAAAAAAAAAAGTGTGGTGTGACAAAGAGTAAAAATGTGAATTGCGTTCTTTATTCTAATTATGTTCAGTATTTTGTTGAAAATGTGCATGTCATAGAGAGTAAAGTGCTTGTTGTCTTGACAGTGTTACATGAATATTAGATATGAATTTCAATCAATCAATAAAAATGTAACACTGATCTAAAGTTGAGGGGGGAAAAACCTTATTTTGACAATAAAACGATAAAACAAAAATCGCAAAATTAACAAGAAAGTACTAAAATTACAAAATAAACCATATTAGTTATTCATGTCCAAGTGCATGATGGAAAGAGGACAAATGAACCACAAAACCATTTTATTTATTTACAGTTACTGTAGTAATTTTAGACCTTTTTTAGACTTACTTCAGTTCATTTCCATGGCTACATTTCTAATTCTTGATTAGTTTAAGTTTTTCATCTTATATTTATATTTTATCTCAATTAATAAAAATAGTTTTAGTTAACATCCTTAAAAAAAAAGACATTAATTCAGTTTGCCTGCTCTGACTTAATATATCAGATAAAATCATAACTCAAAAAAATGCATTACTTGTGGTACTTTGAGGTTCATTACTTGTGTTCCTGAAAGTTGTTCGAATTTCAAAGTAAACTGCTATTGGTCATTTTCTTTTGAGTATTATTTAAGAATATGATTAAAGCGTAGCTTCTTTTCTTTATGCTATTTTTATGCTGGCACACTAAACTCTTGGGTCCTCAGTATGCGAGAGTGCAGATAGGTCAGAAATCTTGCCCTTCAGTAGAGGTCTCGGTGCTCTGGTAATGATTATCTGTTGACAAATGTGATGAATGCTGAAAGTGGCTGAACCCAAACAACCGTGAGGAAGAACGCGAGAGAAAAATCCAATATGTCCAAGGAGAGAAACCTCATAAAGAAGGAGTGGCATATGGAGATGGAGAAATTCCCTCTGCCTTCCCTCCCTCCGTCTCTCCCTCCTTTTTCCACGCCTGTCGCTCTGATGAATATCATCCATGTACAGATCCACTGCAATCTTTCTTTCTTTCATCCCCTGCTGCATCATCTGCCCTCACCTCCAACTGTTCATTGTCCATCCATTCTCCATTGTTAGAATTATAAACTCAATCAGTGACTAGGATTTTGCCAATTAGGACATGTTTCTGGATCAACCATGTTTATTTGCCCTGGAATAACATTCCTGTGAAACAAAATTCAGCCCAGTCAGTCAACTAAAACCATTAATATAATATAATATAATATAATATAATATAATATAATATATACACGTAGCTATTATATATATATATATATATATATATATATAATATTATTAATACAAATATTTATTACATTTAATTGTAGTTAATCTGTATATTATAGAAAATACCAACTTTGTTGATGTAATATTGACTATAATACTAACTTTTAAACTTGTTTTCACATTATTTTGGTGCAGAAAACAACATAATGTTCTCAAAAAAGAAAAAAAAAATGTTTTTTTTTTAGTAATGCTAGCACATCTGTATCCCACAGTCTATTACATGTGATGTAGCGTTTCTGCAGAAGACAAATGCATGTGTGCAATCTGTTCAAGAATGGGAACGTTCTTTGTTAATGAGAATTTATCCAAGAGGACTAACACTTCTAGGAAAAATGCAAATGAATATATGCATTGTATTACGAGGAATTTTAATTATGCCACTTCTTAGTGCATGCCTAATTTGCAGTCACGCTTTGAATTTGAGTTTTTTGGAATTTTAATTATTTATTTATTTATTTTTTACATTGGTGGAGAGTTTCTGGATTTCTGATGAAGGTATCATCAGTGGGAATTTATTTTAAATATGATTTTGAGTATTTTATTGCATTTTCAGCTTAAACACTTTAGGTGCTTTAAATGTTGGTGTGAATGAAGTTAATAAGGCCAAGTCCAAACCCCAGCCCAAAGGCTATTAATATCACTCCCTGTGATATCTGATTGGTTGACGTTGATCCAGAAACACATCCTACTTGACAAAATCACAGTCTTTTAGTTCAAGCATATGTTGTCTCACGGATGCCATTTTAGCTTGTCTCACACCAGCGTCTCACAACAGACCTCATAGTTAACCATCCCGGTTCTGTCTTCGCTTGGCCTCTAAAACAACAACAAAACTCTGCAAGAAAAATCTGATAATGATACTATGACTTTAGTTGCCTGAGTTCTGACGGTACAATGATCACGAAAGATGTGTTACACTACACTCATTGTTATAGTTAGGTTTCCTCTAATTTATGCCTATTCACAGCTCTCACCTGCTAAGGCAGAAATGTTGTAATCAGTGCATAAAAAGGAGATTGGCCTCCAGTTCTGAAAGGATTTTTGATTAGGGCTGTTATGCGACGTGGTGTTGCCAGAGAAACGCATCATCAGACAGGCCGTGTTCGCTTGAAAGGGGCTCACATGCAAACCATCAACACTCAACTCAGCTGCTCAACAGACACAACTATCACTGTGCTCATCGCAACTCAACTTCTGCTCTCAAAATTGTGTTCTCTCATGGAAATCTGTAACTGTTTTCCTTTCTGGCAAATTGGTTGCTAAATTGTATGAATTTGTACAATCTTATTTGTGACTGACAGTTCACCTGCTTAACAGATACAACTACGAACGTTTTTGTCGCAAATCAACTTCTGTTCTCG
Source organism: Poropuntius huangchuchieni (assembly GCA_004124795.1). Lineage (NCBI taxonomy): Eukaryota > Metazoa > Chordata > Actinopteri > Cypriniformes > Cyprinidae > Poropuntius > Poropuntius huangchuchieni. Next base: position 6,460 of record SCHK01102911.1, read on the forward strand.
AAATTGAGGATTTTATTAACTTTTTTTTTTTTTCGCAATCTTAGCAGAAAAAAAAAAGTTCAAGCAGAAGGCAGAAAGACCAAGAAACTCTCATGGCAATTCATAACTATTTTACGTTTCGCCGAATTAGTCGTTAAATTTGTATGTATTTGTACAATCTCATTTATTTGTTTTCATACGATCTGCTTACGACCAACTGACGGTTAGGTTTAGGGATGGACCTTTACCTGCTTAACAGACTCAGCTAACACCAGTTTTTATGTGACTCAACTTTTGTTCTCAAAATTGTGAATATAATTAGCGTTGCACAATTATAGCAATAATTAAATACTGACAGAAGATAGAAAAAAACAAGAAACCCTCATTAAAGTAAGCAGTTTGAATACAACAATTAATAAATGGTGATTGCCATATACCTGCAGATTGTAGATGGGTAGAATTATTTTTTTTGGAAAATATGGAAGAGATTTGTATGTTTGTGTGTGTGTGTGTGTATGTTGATAAATATCTACAGTGCTAAGAAAAAGTATGTGAACCCATTGGAACTGGTTGGTTTTTCACATTCATTTTGGTTCTAAAATGTAATCTGATCTTCATCAAAATCATAAGTATAGACACACATAATGTGCTTAAGCTAAAATCTTTCATGTCTTCATAATTTTACATAATATTCCATGTCTCTCAGACTTCTTTTTTAAATCAACCAATTCCACTGGGTTCACATACTTTTTCTTGCCAATGTATTTTAATAGATCTTTTTGCTCATGAATTCAGGTCTGTTTTTTGTTTTATTTTCTGAATCCCAAAACGCATCAATGCACCACTGGAAACAATCCAGCTGCATGTTTTCCAATGGCATTGTTCTACTCAAGTGAATACACTTAGCTGTTCTTTGATGGTGATGTGTTTGCTGTGGTCCATATGAACTGATGTTTAAATGGATAGTCTATGCATTTTGAATGCTAGGTTTGCAGCAAGTGTAGAGCAAGTGATTTTTGTATTTATAGTGTATGTACAAGTGTGCATGGTGTGTGTGTGTGTGTGTGTGTGTGTGTGTATGTTTGCATCTCAGTAGAAGCGATGGAGGACACACATTAGCTGTGCCATAGCAGATGTCACCAGGCACATGGTGCATGGCTCATAAATTATAAAGTCACCCTTTTCTCCCTCCCCCATCACATTTTCCTCATCTCATCTCTTTCCCCTATTTTCACTCCTCCATCTCCCCTCCTCAAATCTCTTCATCCCTCTGTTCCTGACCACCAGGTTCATGTTAATTAGCATGTTGGTCTAGTATTCAGGTTTTCTAATAAATAACTGTTTTCTAATACATGTAATTTATTCCTGTGATGTCAAAGCTGATTTTTTCAAGTCTGAAGTGTCACATGATCCATCAGAAATCAGAAATATGAGAAATATCAGCTGCTCAAAGAAACATTTCCTAGTATTAACAATGCTGAACTTATTTTTTCTGACAGGATTGTTTTAAATAGTAGTGTACAGTACATCTAATTGAAAACTGTAAATCGTACTGATAAATAAATCAAGAAACCTTCCATTTTATAAATGTTAATTAACTGCACACAATGAAATAAATAACAAATTAATTTATTTTAAAAAAGGAAAGCTCTGAAATCCCTCACAGCCTTGTTTACCTTTGCATAAGGCTAAATATAGCTTTAGAGTGACTTACATGTATGTCAGTTTTTTTTTTTGTTTTTTTTTTCTGCATGACTTCATTCTTCATCTTTCTCTGTGAACATAATCTTCTGTTGCTTTTTCTTTCAGAGAAACTGTAGCCGAATGGCAAACAAACATGATTGGACCTTAACAATGATTTCACCAAAAAATTAAGTTTCTTGTGTCATTCTAAAATGAATTTCTTATTACGTGGAACACAAAAGGAGAAATTCTGGATAATATACTATTGGTTGCTATCTTCTATGCAGTTATAATGAATAGAGACTGGAGCCTTCAAGCTTCAAAGAGCATCATTACAGTGGTCTATACAACTTGTGTGCTATATTCAAACTCTTCTGAAGTCATATCAAATCATTTATGTGAGAAACAGACTGAAATTGAAGTTGTTATTCACTGATAATCATTCTCTCTACTGAGCTGTTAATGGCTGCTACTCTTTCACTGAGATTGAACCATTTCAGACACATTTAAAAGATCTGACTTGATTCATGAATCGTATATTGTTATTGGTTTTATTTTTAAATGTATAAAGCACAGTATGTTTGGGTGTAAGGATCAAAGTATGCATTAGTCCTCTTCAATAAGAGAATCCCTCTGATCTAAAAAAAAAAAAAAAAAAAATACAAACAACCGAACATTTAAGATAATTCCCCTTGAGTCGAGAGCTACTCTTCTGCGCATTACAGTAGTTATGAAGTAAAGGTAAAGTTATTGTTTATAGCTCCCTTTTCTTTCATACTTTAATTCTCTCTTTCTTTCTTTATCTTTCTTGTTTTCTCTTCATCCCCTCCCCCTGTGTTTTATGCTGTTTACTGATTATAGTGGCATTGGTTAAATTGGGGCAGAGCATGAGGCACTGATGCAGAAGAGACAGTGATGCAGACAGGATTCTCTCTCTCTCTCTCTCTCTCTCTCTCTCTCTCTCACACACACACACACACACACACACACAGTCGTGCTCTTTCTCTCTCTGTCATGTGCAGTCTCTTGGCCCCTGGGCCTTAGATGAGGGGACACCAAGTGCCACACTGCAACATCTGTCTGCACAGTGCCTCACACAATCTCTGCCTTTATCATTCTTTTATTATTTTCTGTTGTTCTTTTTGTTTACTTTTGATACAGTGGACCCAAAAGTAGTATACTTGTGGCCAGTGTTCCTATGCTTATGAAAAACATGGAAATAGGTAATTTTAAAGTTGCTATTTTCAGTCTGAAAAGCCATGGTAATTAATAAATTCATAGACATTTTTGTAGTGAGTATATATTTTTTTGTTGCTTTATTGGTCTTTTTCTAGCATGTTTTGCTTTGAAAATCTACTATGGCTCTTGCATACAGTAAAACTTGCTTGCAAGCCATAGCAGTGTCTGATTTGACAAGCAAAATGTTACTTTAAGTCGCATATTTTCAATAGGTCAGTAGAAATGATTCACAAACCAATCTAAATGATTTGTTAATTAATGTATCTGAATGTAAATTAAATGTTATAAAACCCAGCAATTAAGGAAATCAACTACAAAAGTCTTGAAAAATATAGATTTATTAAAAAGTGCAGGAAACAAACGTGCATGAAAGTCATTGCATTAGATTAAAAATAGCAAAGCAAGTAGCATTTTCATTTTTTATCCTCACAAACTAACTAGCTAGTCAAAATTTTGAAGAAAAAAAAACAATCTTAGCCACATTTTGATTGTCGAACTTTATGGAACATGTTTATTGTTAATATCATTTTTATTTATTTATTTATTTTTGCAATTTTACACATTTAAAAAAAAAAAAAACTTGAGCGTCTGGATGCTTTTTGAGCCATTTGTGGAAGAATGCACTTATAGCAAAAGTGCAATTGTAAGCCTGTTTAAAAGTTTGACTCAAAAAAAAGCAAATCTTAAATGAAAAGAAAAAAACTGGCATACATAATCATAAGAACAATTAAACTTACGGAAGAAGTACAGTGCAGTTCTCTGTGAGTGATGTTTTGGCGCTGTTGCCTCAGTGTAGGAGTCAGCCAGGCCAACTTTCCTTGGCGAGACTCTGTATTGATTTGTGTGGGAATGGCCAGTGTGTATGTGTGTGT
>SCHK01102926.1:203-15747 GCA_004124795.1 Poropuntius huangchuchieni
GCAACATTTTTCGTAAATATGTACATGCATGTGTTTGTATTTATATATTCACAATAAATATGCACAGTATACACACATTGTGTAAGCAAAAACTTTTATTTTGGATGGGATTAATCGCGAGTAATTGTTTGACAGCACTAATTTTATCATAATTTCAAGTTAGCAGACTTTTATTTTGGCGATCTGTTGTAAAAACGTGTTGGTGTGCTTTTTTTTTTTTTTTTTTTTTTTGAGTGTGGTTTTTTTTGGGGGGGGGGGGTTGCTGATGTGTGGTTTAATTACTGATGTCAATTTGAATTTGATTCATTTTAATCTAAGCTCTACTTTTGATTTATTAATCCAAAAATGATATTTTGTGACATTGCACAAAACACACAAATTCCATTTCAATGCTTCCGAAATGTCTTGTTAAGCTTTTATAGTCCAGTGATTTTAATAAAAAATTACATTTTTGGAATATTTTAACACCTGGATGGTTTAGTGATGAATCTACACAGATAAGTGAAAATACTTTTATAGACTTGTAAAGCTGATCATGGATAAGTATTTGTCTATTCATGATTTCTGGCTTTAAACAAGCATGATAGCTAACTCTAAATTCTAACATTTTCATTGTAACAGTTAAGGAGCCAAAAGCGGAGGCTGCTGATCTGGACGATTGGGAGGCCATGGCCAGCGATGAGGAGAAAGGTGGGTGTAAAACATGCTTTCTCACGGATACATGTCTTTTAAATTCATGAAGTAATTTGGTGGTGGTTTATTGCGAGTGCTGATTAATTTGACATTTGTGCATTCACAGAGATGAAGAAGGTTCACATCGAGGTGAAGGAAACCACTCCGGCAACACAAAAACCTGCTGAAGACCAAGAGAACGGCAGTGAGGAAGAAGATGATGATGAAGAGGAGGAGGATGAAGATGAAGAGGAGGAAGAAGAGGAGGATGAGAGTGAGGATGAGGAAGACAACAAAGACAGCAGCAACAAGATGACCACAAATAAAGCAGGAAAAGAGCCGAGCTCCGAGTCGAGCAGCGAGAGCGATTCAGACGATGACCGAAGCAAAGAGGAGAGGCTTTATGACAAGGCCAAGAGACGCATAGAGGTACGCATACTGTCTTTTGCACTACACAAAGTGGACAAACAATTTAATAAACAAAGTAAAATCAACCATGTTTTTCTTTGTGTTTAGAAACGAAAGCAGGAAAACCTGAAGAACATTAATTTGGACCAGCTCCGAGCTCCTGTGGTTTGTGTACTGGGACACGTAGACACAGGGAAGACCAAAATCCTGGATAAGGTGCGTTTCAAAGTGCCTGATGTGGACTTCAGCACCTGTGTGGTTTTTGTGTTTAATATTGTTTTCTTCTTCTCTGTCTGTCAGCTGAGACACACACATGTTCAGGATGGTGAGGCTGGTGGTATCACACAGCAGATCGGAGCCACTAACGTGCCCCTGGAAACCATATTAGAACAAATCAAGATGGTGAAAAATGTATGTATCTTTCTGTAATGCACATTTTCTCATTCTGTTTTCCCATGGGATTCTTTAAGGTTGTTTGTGTATTTGCATCAGTTTGACAAGGAGAACGTGAAGGTTCCTGGCATGCTCATTATTGACACACCTGGACACGAGTCCTTCAGGTAACCACTGTGCTTTTTATTGTTTTTGTGATAATAGACAGATTTTATACACTACCATTTAGGTTTAGGGTGAGTTTTTCTTTTTTAATGAAAGAAAAAATACTTTTATTCAGCAAGAACACATTAAATTGATTAAACATGAAAAAGTTTTCTATTTCAAATGAATGATATTCTTTTGAAAATTTTCAAAGAATCCTGAAAAATGTATCACAGTTTCTACAAAAAATACTAAGCAGCACAACTGTTTTTAACACTGATAATAGTTTTAATATATACATTGTTGTTTTACTGTATCAAATAAATGCAGCCTTGGTAATCAGAAGAGATGTCTTACAAAAATCTTAACAATTCCAAAAATGTATAATTGTCATAAATGGTTATTTATTTGTTTTTACATGAAAATTAGTATTAAATGTTAACTTGCTGTTATAAAGTTTATAAAATGTGTAGATATTGTAGAAAACCCATATCAGTCAAGCACTAAACCATGGCTTTTTAAACTCTATATTTATTGTGTTTGTATGTTTAATGGCACTCTTCTCCACCCTTCAGTAATCTGAGGAACAGGGGTAGTTCTCTGTGTGACATCGCCATCCTGGTGGTGGATATCATGCACGGTTTAGAGCCACAGACAATCGAATCCATCAACCTGCTGAAGGAGAAGAAATGCCCCTTCATAGTAGCACTTAACAAGGTACCAGATACTGACTACCGAAGGCTGATAGATACTGACGATTGCAGCAAGTATTTAAATACTAATGTGTTTCTTTCTCAGATTGACCGTCTGTACGACTGGAAGAAGAGTCCAGACACAGACGTGGTGGCCACACTGAAGAAGCAGAAGAAGAACACCAAGGACGAGTTTGATGAGAGGGCTAAAGCTGTCATCGTGGAGTTTGCACAGCAGGTCTGTTTTCATCATCTTGTACAGTACAGTCTATGGTTGTAACGATATGATGGTATATCACGGTTTGAACGTGCGTGGTTATCACACTACCGTGATAACTGTGATATTTTCTGAAATGATTATCATACCGTGAAAATCTCATACTGTTACAACCCAAGTACAGTTCCATTTACTGTTGAGATTTACATACAAATGCTGTGTTATTCAAACTTCAGGGACTTAACGCTGCCCTGTTTTACGAGAACAAAGATCCTCGTACATTTGTGTCCCTGGTTCCCACCTCGGCCCACTCGGGTGATGGGATGGGGAACCTCATCGCCCTGCTGGTTGAGCTCACTCAGACCATGCTGGCTCGCCGACTGGCTCATTGTGATGAACTCCGAGCACAGGTCATGGAGGTAAGAGAAGAAGCTTCAATGAGTTCCTGCTAACGAATTGTGACAGTTTGGATTGGTATGTTCAATCACAATAGTTTGTTTTTTCTTTCCACGGAGCCCAGCTGTAATTAGTAGGGATGCAACAATACCATTTTTTCAGAACCAATCCGATACCAAAAATTCTGAGTATCGGCAGATTCCGATTCGATATCAGCGCAGGTTTTTTTTTTTGTTTGTTTGTTTTTTTAATCAATGTAGCATTTCAGTACTTCTGTGTGTTGACCTGATCATCATTCTTTTGTGCATCAAAAACAATCTACTAAATATAGACAACTTCATTTTAATGAAAAATAACATGAAAAAATATATAATCATAATCTATGACAAAAATACTAGTATAAACTATGTTAGTGGATAACTCAGCAGCAAAAGTTATTCTAGAAAAATTATGGGTGCACAATTTTATAAAAACAAAATAAACTAAACATTTGGTGAAACAACATTATTTAGTGGGGAACAAATAAAAGTTAATAAGTATAGGACTAAATCTGAAAAAATCTTAAAATATAGTGCACGAAAAAGCACCATAAAGTTATAATGTTTTTATGCCTTTCGTGGGGCTTAACAATAACAGAATATTATACACACAATATCGGATTTGGATTGGTCTTGTCTGACCGATACCCTCTCCAGAAGAAAATGGCAGTATCGGAGCCGTTACCAATACTGAGTATCGGATGGAAATCCACATTTGATAGTAGCTTGAGTTAGGATGCGGATGTAGATTTGTTCATTATCAAAATCAGTTATATTTATAAAAATTGTAGCAATCTTTATATGGTGAAATTTAATTATTCTGACTAATTTTTTTAAACCATTGGTCTTCCATAGTAGCATACATTTAGATCATGATAATCACAGTTAGAACCACAAATATAGCATCTCAATACCATGGTAAAAATGTAATATGGCTTCTAGGTATTTGTATGAAAAACAGTAGTCTAAATACATTTAGTATAAACGCATAAACACTTAATCACAAAAAAATACTGTAATTATATCCCATTGTTCCTCCTTAAATACATTTAATACATATCTACATTAATAATATAATAATATTTGACATGAATACCCACATTTCTGACACAATACCATGGTGCAGTTAGTGTTAATACAGTAAATCTATGGTAATTGAAATGGCGATTTGTAGATTAAAAAGCCTTCTGACCGTATTGTGTTTTTCAGCACTGTATCATCTGGCTGTAAACGGACTTAATTGTGTTATTCGTACTGAATGTAAGCGCTTCACAGTGAATCTCACAGCGCGGTTTGACCGAGATTCATTAGCAAGTGAACGCTGCTCTAGAAAGCTCACGCTGTGCGGAAAAACGCTCTAAGTGGCGCACTTCAAAAGACTAGCGCTCTTTTGTTCCGCCTTCGCCACATAAACATTATATCGAACATTTATCGACCTCCTGCTATCATTTATCAACGAAATGTATATTGCGCGATAATTATCGTTATCGATTTATCGCCCAGCCCTACTTGTAATATAACCTCTGCTGTTCATCTTCTATATCTTAGGTGAAAGCTCTGCCTGGAATGGGTACGACGATAGACGTCATCCTGATCAATGGTTGTCTACGGGAAGGCGAAACTATTATCGTCCCCGGTGTGGACGGACCAATCGTCACTCAGATCAGAGGGTTGCTCCTCCCACCTCCCCTGAAAGAGCTCCGAGTGAAGGTGTTATGCGCAATTATATATTTAGTTTGCTGTATCCGCTGTATCTGAGCTTGTTAGTAACTCATTTATGTTATGTTTTTCTGCTCTCTGAGTGCAGAATCCGTATGAGAAGCATAAAGAAGTATCTACGGCTCAGGGAGTCAAGATCCTGGGAAAAGATCTGGAGAAGACGCTGGCAGGTCTGCCTCTCCTCGTCGCTCATAAAGAGGATGAAATTCCAGTGCTAAGGGTAACTGTGCTACTTTACAAACCAATCAGTCACGTCCCTCTCTCTAAGAAAATTCTACTTTTCTTTGTCTTTCCATCCTTTTCTCGTTCTTACATGAATCAAGTCAGAATTAAGTTAATCTTATTGTGACCTTTCCTGCATCCTGATGTTGGTTGTTTATAGGACGAGTTGATCCGGGAGCTGAAACAGACTCTGAATGCCATAAAGCTGGAGGAGAAGGGTGTGTATGTGCAGGCCTCCACACTGGGCTCTCTGGAAGCTCTGCTGGAGTTCTTGCGTACATCCAAAGTGCCTGTAAGCTTTCAAACACTCACACATACTCTCATAAAACTCATTTTATAATCTTTTATTGATGTATAGATATATCAGCCACTATTTTTAAGTTTATAAGTACTGGCTAACTGAGTTTTTCTGGGACTTTTATAGAAAGTCTTCATTAGTTTACTCATTAGTCTTAGTTTAACAGTTGTTTATTAAATTATTACAGTGCTTATATCATTTGTATTGATTTTTTTTTTCTTCAAAATTTCCGACAAATACCTATAATATGATTACAAAATGAAGAAGTTGCCATCTAAACTTTTCTTTTTTTAACCCAGTTCAAATTATTTTTAATAATTTATTTTTTAAACAATTTATTTTTAATTTAGTAAACATTAGGTAAAATAAATTTATTTGCAACTACTGTTATGCATCTCAGCCATCAAAAAATCTATATCGGTCAACTACTATTGAGGAAATTACATTTAAAGAGATCATAAATTGACAAGCACAGATTCACTATTGATTCCAGTCAAGTCTAATGGTAGCATTTTGCTTAAAAATACATAGTGCACAAATATTGGTCAGTTTTTAATTAGATTGCACTTATTGTTTTTTTTATATTTTGTAGCATTAAATGAAATACAAATGTGTTTATAATCAGCAATTCATTAATCAGCTGTAGTGTTTCAGGTGTTTGTATCCTCTCTGTCTCTTAGTATGCTGGCATCAACATCGGTCCGGTCCACAAGAAGGACGTCATGAAAGCTTCCACTATGCTGGAGCATGATCCACAGTATGTCTTCTGATCGATACATAATATATTCCCTCTTGTGAGACTGTTGTCCTAATCATTCGCTCTCTCATCCTATAGGTATGCAGTCATTCTGGCTTTTGATGTGAAAATAGAGCGAGATTCTCAGGAGCTGGCCGACAGCCTCGGTGTGCGCATTTTCAGTGCAGAGATCATCTACCATCTGTTTGATGCCTTCACCAAATACAGAGAAGACTACAAGAAACAGAAACAGGATGAGTTCAAGTGCGTTATCAATAGCCCTTATCCTCCTCTTCTTTTTTTTTATCATTGACATACACTACCGTTCAAAAAAGTTGAAACTTTTTAGTTAGTACTAAAAAGGTGATTTCTCCTGAATGTTTGCAGTCTGAATATCTGAACGTTTCTCTCTTTTTCAGACACATAGCTGTGTTCCCCTGTAAGCTGCGTATATTGCCCCAGTTCATCTTCAACTCCAGAGATCCCATAGTCATGGGTGTCACTGTGGACGCTGGAGTACTGAGGACGGGCACTCCGGTGTGTGTGCCCAGCAAAGGGGTGAGACATGTAGAGACTGCACACTTTAACCCAACAGTGAAATAAGTAGCAGAACAACTCTTTGCCTCTACTGTCAGTTTTTACATTTGAACAGTTTATGGGAAAAACCTGAATTGTTTGCATTCATTTGTTCCACCTTTTCTCTCTCTTTCTCCTAGTTTGTAGATATTGGCATTGTGACCGGTATTGAAATAAATCACAAGTCCGTAGATAGCGCTAAGAAAGGACAAGAGATCTGTGTGAAAATAGAGCCAATTCCTGGAGAATCACCCAAGATGTACGGCCGACACTTTGAAGCTGTAGACATCATTGTTAGCAAGGTATGCTAACATAAATAAAGCCACCGGAGCTCATAGGATGCCTAGTTTTTTGTTTTTGTTGAAATTTGTTAGAAAAAACCCCATTTAAATACGACTCAAATGTCTTCTTCATCTCTTGTAGATCACCCGTCAGTCAATTGATGCTCTGAAGAACTGGTTCAGAGATGAGATGCAGAAATCAGACTGGCAATTAATCATGGAACTGAAGAAAACCTTTGAAATCATCTGAACACACCAGTGACTGTGACTGACGTAGATCTCAAACGCCCCCCGTGCACACATACAAACGCTATACGTTGTACACTCCTAAAGGTCACATGTGATTCTGGAGTCATCAGTGTTGCTCATACATTTAAGGACATTTGTTCTCCGACACAGCCTTGCACAGTCCCGTATCGAGAACTAGTTTCTCGTGTGCATGGGCAAAAACTCACAACACTCCTCTTTTCCTCTCCAACTCTTTTTGGGTGGTGGGGAGTGTTGGTGACAAAAAAAAAGGTAAAATAGAAAACTGAAAAAAACAACAAAAAAAAAAAGGAAAAAAGTTTTTCTGTGAGAAACTGAAACTATTACCACTGTTTTAAACAGTGACAAATGTTAGATGATGTTAGACAACCTTTACAATTATTCCAAACGTGCCTGTTCTCTCTTGATCAATCCAGTTAATTTTTCTTTCATTTCATAGTTTTCTCCTCAAAGTTCACTGTATGGCTGGATTAAACTTGAGCTGCTTATTTAGGCCTGAGGTCTGACCTTAGATTTACATCAAAAGTTATAAAGTCAAGTCAGTGTGAATGACTGCTGGAGATTTCGCCAGGGTTTTAGATATCAAAAAACATTTACCTTATCAGTATTTTCATTTGCCCTGCTTTTTTCTTTCCTTTCTGGAGTGCAGTTCTTAAATTGTCCCTTTTAAAAGTATCATCCCAGCCAGAAACGGACTTTCTTCTTCTCTGCCTCTCTCGGGTTTCCTTTGTGCCCACTGACACCTTCACCCGGAGTGTGTGAACTTGGATGAAAGGCCCTTTCCTTCCTCATTTTGAATAAGAAATATTAAAGAAATTGACACGTGAAAATCAACAATAAAGAGATGGCCTATTTATAGATGTGGTTCTTTCTTAAGTTCTGGTGATAAATACACAGCTTAATATTACAAAAGCTGAAATAGGCTTTGTTTTGTGTAAAGAAAAGACCATTTTTGAGCACCACAAAGATTTATGACATTATTTTTGCTCAAAAATGTTAACCAGTTATAATCTGGAAAAACACATCCTCATTACTGGGAAAAAAAATAATACTAAAATGAAGTAAACAACATAGTAGTTTTAGTTGTAGACTATTTAATTTATTCTGGTTTTATTCATTAAAAACTGTATTGAAAATGGCACGTAGAATGTGTATTAATATTATATTGATTCATTTATTTATTGCTACATTTAATTAGAATTTGAGAGAAAATGTGCTTGATATGAAAATGTTTTAAAATCCTGAAGGTCCCTATTTTTTTTTTCTTTGTGAAATGCAATGAGTATATGTGTATATATATATATACGTACATACACATACATATATATAGTATACTCATAAACATATATACACGTATATGTATCAATGAGTTTAATTTACTGTACCGGCAGGGGGCGCTGGGGGTACATTTGGATTTTAATGGAGTAGTATTTGGCATCAGCGCCTTTTTTTAATTTAGACGCATTGCTCGCTCTCATAAAGTGTTGACTTTCATGGATGCATGCGTGTAGCCTGTAGATAATACAAGTTGACTTTTGCTCAAGATTTTATTCAAATAATTTGTTTTTCTCCATCTGTGGACATGTGATGTTAGATATATTAGATTCACTAATAACATGCGACCTAATATTGTCTTTCGTATCCAGTCTAGTGCTGCTAAATGCCCAATATGTCAATGCGTTTGTTTCTTCAGTCTTTAAAGTATTCAGTGACCCGAGCTGCGTGAATTGGGTGTCATGTGGCGGAAAACAATTGCAGGCTGTTGATTTTGGTTCAACACTAACGTTAGCTGACATCCTGCCAGATGAAAGAAGAGGAGAGAGAAACCGGACCTGCCAGATAACCCTAAACAAATCGTCATCCCTAACATCCAGGGAAAAGGAGGGATCAGAGCCCTCGCTCCAAACGTCCTGCTGCTGCTGCTGTGCACTACACAGGATATCTGGCATTTCACAAAGCCCTGCATATTCGTTTGCTTATGGATTATTGAGCTTTAGACGCATATGAGGTCATGAATTCGGCTGAACAGACCATCACATGGTTAATAACGCTGGGTGTCCTGGAATCACCCAAAAAGACGCTATCGGACCCTGAAGGCTTTTTACAGGCATCTCTCAGAGATGGAGTGGTTTTGTGTAAATTGCTGGAGCGGCTGCGACCCGGTTCGGTTCACACGGTAAGCTGTTGGTCAATAAGCTCATGCAGTTCCATAATTGAGTACATAAATGACACAAAAGCATTGGTGTTTTTGTGAATCGGACGCACAAGACCTTTGTATTTGTCTCCGCGCGCGCGTTTTGCGTTCGCTGAGCGCGCTAACCTAATTTGTACATTAACATACTGTTTTTCTTTTTATCTTTTAGTTTTTAGTTTAATTTCTTTTAACTACGAGTGAAAGGAAATTGTGTAGAAATATGTAGAGGAAATCTCGTATAATCTGCGGTGACGGGGCAAGAGTGGTATTTCAATAATCATCGTAATGAAAAAGTGATCAGAATGAGGGACCATAAATAAATATATAAACGGAAATTAACCGTGGAAAATTAATTTATGAGTCTTTTTTTATTAGTCGACCGCCATTGACTGGTAGAGAGAGAGAGAGAGAGGAAGCGACGATGTCCGGTTTGTGAACGAATTGTTTTTGGGTTGGATCTTTTTAGTGAATCAGTTGAGCACCTGTCTGAATGATTCGTTCGCGAATCGGATTCTTTGAACCGAACCGTGTCCGAGTTAATGAGCCAAAAACTGATGAATGAACAAACAATGCTACAAATTCTTCTTAAATTCCGTTTTTAAGAGCCGAATCGTGGATGCACAAATTAAACATGGAAACTTTAAATTACACTGAATAATCAAACTTAACGGGGAGATATTCCTCAATGGGACGTCATGGTCCATTGTTTTTTGAACCGGTTCATTGGAACAAACTGTTCGAAATAACCGATTCGCGGAAATGAATTGAACCACCTCTCATCACTAGAAATATTTCTAATTATAGTGTCGCTTGTGAAACATTACTTTTTATAACGAGACAATTTTAGTTATAAATAGAAATCTGCTAATGGAGTAATTGAATTTGAGCGCATTTCAACACAATATTAAATTGTTTGTTTATTTATTTATTTATTGTTTGTTTGTTTCTGCAGGTAGGATGTTTATTCGGAGTTTATAATTATTTTTATGTTATAATTTATTATATCCATATACGCTTTGATATAAACGATAATGTGGATGTATTTAATTAATAATTCATAAACATTTTATCAACCACAGTCTCGACAGACAGCGTAGTAGAATGTATTCTAATATATAGATCAGTGATTCTAATTTATAGGCAATACAATATAATCTGAAATCATCGATGCTCATTTGATCGCAGTAATCGTTTGATTTCATAGAATGTCTCATGCTAATGTGGAATGCTGCAATCAAATGCACAGTTTCACTGACAGGTCCTATCGTATAAACAACACGTCGCATAGCTACAGCATTTCGTGAAGATGTTAGACTTTGCTCTGACAGCTCAGGTAGTGTTTGCCTGTGCCAGCATGCCCCTCTCTCTGAACCTAACCGCAAGCTATTACCTCACGTCATTTCCGCTATTCCTCCGCCAACTTCCCTATGGAGAATAAGTGGCTTTTTGCAGGAACGGGGCGATGAGCCGTGATATAAACAAATGGCATATTCGAATAAGTTTTTGTTTGTTCTTTGACCGACCTGCTCAAAAGTACGGCTCGGAAGAGGATTTATCTGTTCGCTTTATTTTCAGATCCATCAGGACCCGAGGAAAGACGAGTGTCTGAGTAATATCAGAGAGTTTGTGAAAGGCTGTGCATTATATCACATAGAGGTGAGTGCTGCATTATTTCTGAGCGTCTGTTTTTGTCGTTCATTTCATTTGCATGCTCGTTCATATTTCTGATCACTGATTCAGTGGCTTGTTTGTGTGGTTTGAAGGCAAACCAGGTCGCCAGACTGAGTCTCAGCTGGAGTTGGGAACAGACTAATCCTGTGTGTTTTGGTTTTAGAGTTATTATTACATTGGTAACAATGGCATTGAGTGTTATTGCGGCATTTTGACTTGTTTTACCATGACACTTTCTTACATGAGTCATGCAACATTGCTTTAATGTTCTTTCTGCAATGTCTCATTTGTAGATGTCCAGGTAGCTTGCTGTATTTTATGTTTACAGACAGTGAAAGTCAAGCTGTGGAAGACAGATTTGATTATAAAAACATTAAAGGCACAATATCTCCATCAATAATTAATTTACAAGAGCCCCGTGGACTGTATTTTGCAATTAATGAGAATGAGAATTAACTGAAATGTTCAAAATTAAACACAAATGTGACATAAATGCCAAGATAATGCATTTCAGGAAAATAATATAAATGTACGCTATATATTTTAGTTTATTCAGAATATTATTCCAATGTATTCCAATAGCTGTAAAGAATCTAAAAGTCTTATCCAGAATAAAGCAGAATGTGGGCCTTAAACTCAAAATGATGTGCGTGTAAGTCATAAATTTTATTTTTATACTGCTTTTTTCACGATACACGTTGTTTCAAAGCAGCTTCACAGAAAATCGTTATGGTTATAATTTCTTAATGTCTTATAACCACATTTAACAAATTAGAGCTGGTTGATAATATAGGTTACATTTTGCAACAATATAAGCAATCAGGCAGTTGAGATTTGCTATTTATTAGCCTATACGGTGGTTTACTTGTGAATAATGAATGTACGTGCCACATGGATAAAGTTGGATTTTACTTCTATATCAAACTTCTAAATAGAGCTGCTGTGCCATAAAATATAAAGTTTACATGGCAAGTGAACCATGATGTTGGTGAAATTGTTGTGAACAGTGACTGCTCAATTCCAATCACGAATGTCCGATATTTAGTGTAACGTTTCATAATAAACACTTTCACTTCAGTAATTTACAGGGTGTAGCCAGTTGTTAACGGGCGTTGCATTTGACAATTCTCAATTCCAGGTAAAATGAATTCAGAGTCGTCCAGACTTGTTTATCAAGAAAGTTCTGCAGTGCATTGTAACAGTTTTTTTTGCACTGTTGACATGCTATTAACAGTTGATATGTTTGTAAACATGGTGTTTTGGCAGCTCCGTCTCCACGCAAGTCCAATAGATGTTGGTGTGAGATTGAATCAGATCCTTCACCCACACACTGTTTTTATTGGCGTTAGAGCCAGTGCTTTTGTTAAACCTACATTTACGGCTAGATAACGTGTTCAGATCCAGCTCTTGCCCATTTTTCCTGCAGATATCTACGATATGTCTGTACAGGCAACTGCATGTTGTTTCTTGGAAAAAGCATGCAATAGACAGCACAGTATGCAGCCATAAATTATTCACATTATCGTGCAAAGAATTGTCACATGACCTTTGATTTACTGCAATCTCTAAAGTCTAGCGCTGGCTGTGTAATGAACTGCTTTCAGATCTAATGTGAAACCAGCGTGTTGTTTTGAAAGCTTTTCTCAACAACTGCTGTTCTGTCAGTAAAAGCTGTTTTTAATTTTTGAATGTCACATTTTTTTGTCACTTTTGAGTGTTTTTGGGGAAATCTGAGAGTGATTTTTCTTCACAAACACTTATGTGCTTGTTTAACGTTTGGCAGCGTGATGGTGTAACTGAGATCTTTCTGCCCACAGGGGTGCTGTGTGCGTATGTTGCTCTGTGAGGCTCTATATGAGTGCTGTTGTGTGGGACGGTTACAGTTCTCTCTGTGTGTGTGTGTTTGTGAGTTTCAGGAGTGCCAGTGTCTTCGGTTCTTCTGGCCAGCTGCGAGAGGTTCAGACAAGCCCTCTATTGTGGTGAATGGAGTTGTGTGTGTTTGAATGGGCAGAGCTGCCAGCTCATTAATGGTGCTGTGGGGTTTGGCACAGGCCAGAATGAAGAGAGGCACTCCACACTAAAACTGCTTTTTCAAATGGCATGTTTGGATGGCTGGTTTAAAGAGAGAAAGAGCAGGAGGGAATTTAATTCCACTACAGTGATGGCAGATGATGTAATGTAGACTTAGATGTGTGTGATGATTGTTGATGGTGCTTGAGTTTTGGGGACTGGACTTTAGGCCTGTATCAAGTACTGAATATTAATGAAATGTCTTTGTGTCTCTTTTTTGAGAGGTACATTGGAGCAAATAAACTGGGCAAATACTCTTAATTCACCGATAGGAGAAAGTTGCTTTCATCAGTTCCTGATCAATTCAAAATCATTGTTGACTTTTTTTTTTTTTTTTAGATTGCTGCGTTGCCATAGTGCAAAAAAAAAAAATTCAAATTCTAGTCTTCAGTGTCACATGATTCTTACAATATGCTGATTTGGTGCTTAATAAGCTTTTCTTATGATTATAGTGTAAAAAACAGTTGTGCTTTGTAATATTTTTATGGAAATCCTGATTCATGTTTCAGGATTATTTATTTAGGTGAAAAAACAGCATTTTTCTGGAATAGAAATCTTTTGTGAGATTATAAATGCCTTCACTCTCACTCTGGATCAGTTTAATGAGTCATTGCTAAATAAAAGTATTTATTTTTAAAATGAAATATCTTACCAACCTGAAACTTTTGAACAGTAATGTAAGTGTATTTATTTAGAAAGTTAAACAAGGTTTCTCTATAATGTATGCACGAGAAATAATAGTTGTGATCAACATGACATTCAGATTAACCCAGTTTACTTCCCTTATACATGATACAATCAAGTGTAAATACTTCACTTTTTGGCAGTAAAATGGGAAATGACATCATTCCAAAAATGACACATTTTTTAAATGTTAAAATAGCCTGCTTCCTAACTGTGTGGAGAAAACAAGCAGTCAACAAGTATGCTGATTTGCCGAAAAGATATGGTTTCCTAAATTATAATCATCATAGTAGAATGCAAACGAGCATTAGACATTTGGTGTGTAGACACAAATCCAGGACCACTTTACTTCTCCATCTCATTGCCTGTCTTGTTTGAAGAGTTCAGATCAAGCTGGTGTCAGATCAGGCCAGTTTGGGTTTACTTGGGATGAGCTTATGTGTCCAGATGGCCCAGAGAGCAGCAGGTAGTCTGAGAGCCAGAAACCCACACACACAAACACAACATTGCAAAACTACATTCTTATATTCCCTCAGTGAAGCAGACTCAGTTTATAGAGAATCTGTGATCATCAGAAATTTCTGTAGATTTAGAAATTTAGTCTGTCACAAAGAGGTCAAATTCACCGTAGTGCAAGAGTTTTTCTAATGTTGCTTATTCTGCAGAATATGTCCATATTTTTGTGAATGATTGTTACTGTTCTGCTGTTTTGCATATGGCCTCTGGATTTGCATATTAAGCATTACATGACTCGTTACAATCCATCTTCTGCTAAAAATTGTCCATTCAAGTTTAATAGACCTGAAGCTTTCATGTTTAATGCTTGGGTCAGCATCACTCATCATATTGATCCCTTGATGCATTTCATTTCAATGCGTACATTTATATATTTATATGTAAATGTATGCATATATCACAAATATGCTGATTTGAATAGAAAGTTTAAAAGAACAGCATTTATTTGAAATACTAAGTGAAATCTTTTGTAACATTTTAAGGGCCAGTTTTACTAACAGCTTGCTCCAGCCATTAAAATAGTATTGTCAGGATTTTGAATGGTATGTTATGAATCAAGTCCATCTTGTATTGCAGATTGAAAAACAGTATTTATCCTTTTGGTATTTATGCTTTTTTATTTCTTTTTGTATCTGAGAGTAGCAGATCCAAATTCTTTTTTCTCACTTTATATTTGAGCTCATGCATGTCTCTGTTTTTGTCCTTCTGCAGGTATTTGAGGCCAATGACTTGCTTCAGGGCCAGAACTTCTCCAAGGTCTTGAATTGTTTGGTTGCACTCAACAAAGCAACTTCAGGTGAGATGCATCTGAAACACCTGTATTATCAGTGCTGTCTGACTGAAGGCTTATAAAATCATAAAGAGGCATTTAGTTTATTATCAGCATGACCTAGCTGTATTTGTCCAGGACAGTATTTACTCAGAAGTGAGCTAAACCTGACATAGTTGACCCTTCGTAAAACACCGCCCTCCTTAGTTACTGTTGCTACGTCCGACAAGCCATGCCGCTCTCACTCTACACGTCATGTTCTCACGCAGTAAAAAATACATCGCAGAGCAAAGAGGAAACTCTCAACATGCCGACAGACAAGACAGAGCAGGTTACTTTTAGTATGAAACATACCTTTTAAATTTTGTAAATTTTTTTAAGAAATTCAAACAATAAATACCGTTTATGCCCGGCTCACACTACAGGATTTTTAGCCCGATTTAGCCCCGATTTCCCCCTCCTGAGAATCGGAGCAAAAATCTTGTCACGCACCTCTATCGGTCCCGATGTTCGGTGTGGATTATCTGTTAATGTGAGGCCTTCACCGATCGAATTTTGCACCTCCCGATCTGCTCGAACAC
>SCHK01102981.1:0-13775 GCA_004124795.1 Poropuntius huangchuchieni
TATATGCATGTAAATATTTTCAAAATATTTACTGTATGTATGTGTATTTATATAATATATACATAAATATACACAGTACACATACATATATTATGTAAACAAAAATTCTTATTTTGGATGCAATTAATCGTTTTTTACAGCACTGGATTTTACACTTTGTTCATTAAGATAATATTCACACATGAACACAACTTACATGACTTTTGAAGTCTACTAAAGTTAAAAGCTAATGTTAGGATATAAATAAACTTAACAACGGAAGTGTCACCTCAACATCACCACCACTAAGCTTCCTACAAGTCTTTCGATCTACAAGCCGGAAAGTTTGATTAGTATAGTTTGCAAGAGCCCAAATATAAACCCAATGAGGCTGTGAAACCAGACTAGTGACTAAATGAGTCTTCCTGTTCATCGTGATTACACTTTTTTTTATGCATATACAGTTGGTCAGTGTTTCCGATCATGTTTCTAAAGCCCCCTCAAAACTGCACGCTTTGCAGGTCTCATTTTGCCACAATTTCAGCCCCGATTTTCACTCACAGAGTGTTTTGTGGCTTCTTTGGTGGACTTGTCTGTGGATGTTTATACATTGTGGACAAACTGACCTATTGAAAATATCAACTGACTTCAGGATGATGGAACCGGAAGAGCTAAAATGCTAGTTTCCAACAGAACTCTATTGAGAAATCATGTTTACATGACATTTAGCATTAACAGAAAGTTGTTTAAGCTGACAACATTATATACTGTATTAACTGCCAAACTTCCTTCACAGAGCGGGAAACCACAGCCACCACCTTCTGTCTGCTCAAGCCTTTTTTATCATGAGGTGGAAATTTATGTTTCCGTTTGGCTGTGTATTTGACTACAAGGTGGAGACGGAACACATTGTCGTTGTGTACGTTTGTGCACATGTTTGTTACTGTTCGTGGTGTGGGCGAGCAGCCTAGAATTCATTTAAAACACATTTGAGCTCACATCAGTGAATCAGGCAGGTCCCTCCTACCCTCAGATGGATCTGTGCCCACTGAACTGTCAGCACGGGAAGCGCTACGCTGGCAGATGGCTGGCGAGAATGAACAAGCACAATGGCCAAGCGGTCGGGTGAGCTGTGTACGACAAAACCACAGTAATGTCTTACTGATCAGCCCTTAAACAAAAATAATAATAAAAATGGCCAGAAATGAAAGAGTAATGACATTTCAGAAATTACAGGATGGAATTTTTCTGCCTGTATTATATATTCAGAAATGTGTCAAAAACTGATATGTTATTGAAGTAAAATGAATGAAGCCAAAAAAAAAAAAGTCATTATTTACTATTGCACTGTAAGCTTTTGTCATTTACTATGAAACGTTGTTCAGCATAAATCTTGTGAAATCTAATGATATTTAAGAGTGTCCATGACAATGAAATGCATGCCGTTTAGTCATGTTAGCTTTACAATAACTTTTCAATTCATTTTCAAGGATATTATACATTTTATCTCCTAAAATGTCAAGTGGTTTACAAACAAATAACACATTCTTTACATCTTCAATACATGTGAGTGTACACATCCTATATAATCATATAGCATTTTTATAAATAGTATTAAAATCATAAATATAATTTTATTTAAGAAATAATATATACATTTTTTGCAGAATGGGGAGTCAAAACTCACAACATTTCACAACCTGAAACAACATGAATTGTAATTCATCTCAAGCCTGTGTGAAAAAATACAGTGAAATCACATGCACATTATTGTGAAACTTTTTTTGTTTTGGCTTGTTTTAGTTTTTTTTATATATTGTACATTGTAGGGTAACAGGTCAACCAATTAATCATTGTATTAAAATGACTAATATATTTCAGTGTGTGTAGGTGTGAATCTAACAAACAAACAAAAACATGCACTGACTCTTGAAGGCGCAGATGGGCGGCACGGCAGGAATAAAACTATCTATAGATTATGAACACGCTCCACTGCATCTTCCTCACTGAAGCCGACCCTAAGGTCGCCCCCTGCTTTTTAATTGTATCTTCACTACTATGTTTCCTCATATCATTTCTTCCACCAGCATCTCAAAGCATCTCTGCAAAGATGGCAATGCATCCTCTCACATACAATCATTAAATCACTAAAATTAGTGCTTACTTTAATGCCATAACTACACGTAGTGGGTGTAGTAAAATGAGAAAATGGCAGGCTACCGGCCACAAAACTGGTCATTACTTACAAATATTACAATGTGTTTGTCCCCATGGCATTGGTCTCAAACTCAATTCCTGGAGGGCTAAAGCTCTGCACAGTTTAGCTCCAACCAGCAAGTTTCTAGTAATCCTGAAGACCTTGATTAGATGAATCAGGTGAGTTTGATTAGGGTTGGAGCTAAAACGTACAGAGCTGTAGCCCTCCAGGAACAGAATCTGAGATAATGCCCTAAGGCAATGGGATTATATAGCCAGTTTTTAAAGGCATCATGACATGAGAAATGCAATTTCCCTTGATCTTTTGACATTTAAGAGGTCTTTGTACCATTAAAGCATCTTGCAAGTTTCATAGAATAAAATGTCATCCTCTTTATAAATAAAGCATTTATTTAACCAAGCTTTGTTTGGGCAAAATACATTTGTAGGGCCCTATCATTTCTGCAATGCGGAAAGCGCGGACAGAATCGCAGAATCCAGTCATAAAAACGGAATTAACGTGGAGAGTCACAGATTTATCAAATTTTGAATGAATGAATCAAAAGTAGGTCATTACGCTTAAATCAAATCACGATATGGATTGTAAATATTAAGCCACAAATGTCGATTTAAATATGAATCTTGCATGTTCTGCGTGTCTGTTAATGAAGCAGACGTGCGGTTTTGTTTACTACACACATACTGAAGCACACGTGACGCTCGCAGTGATTTCAGCCTCTGCCGTCTCACTAAATGAGCACATAAATACATGAACAACATCTCCAGAACTGCTCTGAGAGTCACTTCATGAGCATTTTTCCTATTTGATTTGAGTAAAACTTGTGTCATATCACATACACACAACTGTAAAGATACTCACGGCAACCCGTCAATATAAAAGTCCGGTTTAATTTGAAGACATCGTGCCAGAAATATATGACTATTTTACTATTACTATTTTTCAGTAGAATGTACATAGCCAACTACTACTAAAATGAAACAAACATTATTTTTTAAGGAATAATCACATTTTTATTAAAACATTTAATTATTAAAACATTTATAATTAAAACATTTCTTCCAGGTTTTAATTATAATAGTAAATCCCCTTTGTTTGCCAAAAAATAAAGTTTGCTTAATTTTCAATAATTAAAAGATAAATTAAATTAATGTTTTATGCCTTCATTTGATAACCAGAAAAATGTAAATACACAACACAGAATTTCTGAGAAAAAAATTCATAAGGCTTTTTGAAGAAACATTTTAATAAGTTGTTTTATGAATTCAAATAATTAGACATCCTAAAACACAGAATTTGGTAACAATAAAAATATGGTGAGAAAAAAATAAAACATTTCATAGAGCCCTAAACAAGTAATTTTTGTTAAACTTTTAATAAATTAATTTGAAAATGTATACGTTTCATGATTTTAATTTATTAGACATGCTTTTTGATTAATAAAATTTAATTTAACAATAAAAAAGGAGTCAAAAAAAATGAAAATGGAAAAAAACGGAATCCAGAAAAAATGAAAATGAAAAAAAAACAGAATGTTGAAAAAAATTAAATGGAATTTGGGAAAAAATAAAATGGATTTCATAGGGCCCTACATTTGTCACACTGGCAAATCACACAGGCAAAGTACATTTGCATGGGACTGCCTCTACAGACATCGACGAATAGCTTTACATCATTGCCACTTAACAGCTGTTACCCGTCTACACTAAAAAAGAAAAGGAGGAACATTCACTTTGACACAAATATATATACACATTATATGTTTATTCAGAGCATTTGACTCCATATTAAGCAACAGTGTTAACGGAGAGTTTGCAAAGAATCTTTTGTTGAAAGATGAATTGGCCAACTTTTATTGGATCTGACAGCAGTCACACCACAAACTGTATGTAAATGCCCTTGGCAAGTGTTAATTTGGAGCCTGCTCATCATAAACTAGGACAAACACTCATACAGGTCAGTGAGCTGTGGCAAATGTTAATCAGCTCTATTGATTCGGATGTGAAGTTATGAAATGACCAATGAAATCTATAAGAGCACACAAGGAGAAATATTGGTCTGTTGATGAGAGATATGTTTAAACAAATATAATTTGAAAAATTATATGACGTAATCATTTGAACACTTATAAAGTAATCATTAGACACTTTTAGGATAAGTGACAAGAAATGTCCATAATAATAATCATATTTAAAAATACCATTTTCTAACATACAATTTTACTCTGTATTCATGTTGGTTTCACAAGTAAAATTCACAGTGGTTTCATATTTGGAAAAAAAAAATTATTTAAAGTTTACATTTAATGACCCACTATTTTGCAAATAACAAATTATTAATTCATATCATTACGTTCTTAAGAAGTCAGACCACATGACATTTTACAACCAGAACTAACCTTGCCTTGGTCAAATGATCTGATATTTTTAAGAGACTTATTGACCTTGACACACAGTCACGAGGGTACTCAGGGCTCCTCTCTATAAGATTTATTTTCTTCATGAGCAATGATGACAGCAAGCAGGTTTCATACTTCAGGGGACCTGTAAGAGCTGAACAATTGTCATTGAGATTAAATGGACAGAGGACAGTTTTCCCCAGGTCTTACGGATATACGGAAAATAATTATGACTCATAGCCAAAAAAACCACAACAATTACGATAACTACACAGAGGAACATTTCTTCCAGCTGATGGACAATAAAAGCCAGCCAATCAGAATACATCTGTCTTTAAATCGGCATATGACAAAAACGGGCACACTTTTAAAAAACAGATCATTATGGTCTGTAGGTGTGGTCACTAATAAAGTTACCGTTATAATTGTTATTCTTAATGTAAATAGGCATTTACACTGAACTTCAGCAATGCACAGCAGCCTCCTTCCTCATGTCTGAAGGTTTTTCTGTTAACAGGGATCAGTAAGAGCATTCCTGTTTCTCTGGGCTAGTGTATTTCTCAGTTTCAGCGCAGGGTTGTGTGGGTGTCAGGGCCCGTATCAAAGGTCTGGGGCTCTAATGGGGTATGACAGAGAAATTGAGAGTGAACTCTGAAAGGGTCGTGGGAGCAATGCCTTATGGGAAAATCTGTCCTTCCTGGCTTTCGTGCACTCTGGGTAAACATGACCTCTCCTGACAGACCTCAAGCATGAAAAGCAAGCAAACAAATGAGATAGAAGGATGACAGATAGGGATAAAAGAAAACACTCACAAGTAAGCACAATGGCCTCCACGAGAGGTTAAACTCTAGGATGAATCAGACAGTCACATCCACGCAAACAGTGCGCAAGGGCAGAATCCTGACTACACAGCGGTAATATCACATCTCTAAAGAAAATGGCGAGGTGATAAATGGTTCTCTGAAGACACGAGAAGTACAGACGCCATCTCTTCATGACACAGCAATGTATAGACCGTTCACAGAGGTCACACAAATGGGAATTGATCGAGTACAGCACACAAAACTAGAGGTGAAAAGTATAGGAATACTGACTAAATTAAAGATTTAGAGGAGACAGAGGAAGAGCGGCAGATGGGTTAATGTACTGAAAAATACTCTTTATTCTTGCTATTTTCTTCGAAAAAAAAATTATTCAAGAAATTTTCTGGCTTAAAATTTTTCTCTATAAACAGTATTAAAGTTATAAAGATAATTGCATTTAATAAATAATATATATATTCAAACTATTTTTGAGGGAGTCACACCCCATGACCTTTTTCAATGTAAACTACTTAAATTAACTTTAAATCAGAAATGAAAAATTCATAGCAATATTGTGAAATATTATTACAATTCATATTCATATCAAATATGATTACAAATAGCTGATTTCTGTGTGAATATATTTTAAAATGTAATTGATCACTATGATTTATTACAAAGTTGAATTACGCTTTATTTTGTGTAAACTGATAGATTTTTCAGAATCCTTTTATTCTGTAGTGTATTTTCTGACACACTAATCGACAGAACAAACAAACAAAAAAATAGTGTCATATCATTGACATTAAGGTTGCATGAAGATACACTTTACTAAGTGTGCATAATGTAATCAAAGAGAGAGCATGAAGCCACAAATCACACACACTTCTCAGAAATACAACTTTTGTCTTACGCTGTGTACCAAAGTTTAGTTTGCAGAACTATGACCTGTAAATTTGCAAAGTGCAAACACCAATAGAGGATATATTTGACCAATAGAGGATTTAAGCATCACAGATCGATTCAAAGAACACACAAACCTAAAGCTGCATGGTTTGCATTGCTGTGGGTCTGAAGTAATTTCACACGCTCAAAGTCCAGTGTGACCATGGCTTAACACTGCCGTCTGAACGTGTGTGAGACATCACATGCAATGCCCACATGGTCTCTTCTAGTCACATGCTATTCTCCTGATAACTATGATTGAGACGACCACACACACACACGCATTTATCCAGCTAATCACACACCAAAGATTGTTTTATATCAACTATTGTAATTAATATAGAGTCTAACCCAAAACAAAACCTTTTAAAATGACAGCTTTTTAGATGGGCAGCGATGATAAAATATCCAGCTACTCTTGCTGAGTGCAAAGAGTAAATGCCTTCAGTACATCAGTAACGGGCTGTCACGTCCTGTCTAAATTCTCTCCATCATTGCTCTCTGCAGGGTATGAAGCGTGTTTGAATATGACAGAGAGAGGGTGATTTTGCACATGCAAAGTACGCTGGCATATTGCCCTCTTAATGCTCTGACCCATAACCAGAACAATTCATCTGTGTCCCTGAATGAGCACAAAACCTAAAACCTTTCTTTCTCCAATGTACAAGAATTAGTTCTACAACAACATAAAAGAATGTGTTGTTAATACCAACTCTCATGTCTTTTTTCAGTGGAAAGCAAAAGGAGAATTTTTGATGAAAAACATCATCTTTTTCCATTCAATTACAGTACAGTACATCACAGGTGTTAAAGTGAAAAAAATCACTCTTGTGTCATTCATTTTTCAGAACACAAATCAGGATATTTTTAACATTCTTTCATCCTTTCTGTCCATCAAATGAAAGTCAAGGCAACCAAACTGAAAAGCTTTTATTTCACATTAAATATGGTCAAAGGCACAGCTGAGCTTCCATTTACTATATTTGATGTGCTCAAAGTATGTGCATTGGCCTATGTTTAAATAAAAACGGTTCATCATACAAAACAATGATGCCAATTTTTCCTTTAGACTGAACACTTTAAGAAAAAAAAAAAGTGTATTTCATATATTATTAGTGTAATTCATATACGTTATTTATAATACATACAATAAACGATTGACCAGCTCTAATCTCTCAATAATCTGTTCACTGTGGTTAAAGTTAAAAGTTTCAAGTTTCAAGTTTCTGTTGAACACAAATGAAGATATTGAATAATGTGGGTAATTAAACAGTTTCTGGTCCCCATTGACTTCCGTAACATTTTTTTCCATATTATGAAATCAACGGCTACCGTCAACTGTTTGGTTACCACATTCTTCATCATCTGAGCTCAACAGAAGAAAGAAACTCTTGCAGGTGTGTAACAACCTGAGGGTGAGTAAATGATGACAGATGACATTTTTTAGTGAACTATACCTTTAAATTTCTCTCTGTTTCTCACACAAAGCTATCACACGTCTACAGAAGGAATATAGACATAGGGTCACGTTTTTGTACTACCTTTTGGGTGTTTTTTACACTTTAGGATTGAGCCATGCAATCTCTACCTAATACAGTCACAATTATTTATAACATACAGTATACTGCATATATATTGCATGTTAAGGATAACAAAAACGTGACACTGCAGTAGTCAGCTGCGTGGATAATAACAGGAGACTTCTTGTTTTGCACAGTTACTCCTCCTCAATGTTGCAGGATGGTGGATGTCTTGTAAACATTCACAAGACAGATTTGCTCCGCAGTGAAATAGAAGTAAACGTTGAACACACATGGGGCACACACACCTGCGTTTCTCCATATGGAAATCACAGGTAAAACATCAGTCACATTAATTATAAATGATGCCACCTGCTAACCTGCGTTCTCAATCCAGTCACACTCTGTGTGTGTGTGTGTTTGCAAGTGGGTGCTGTCAGGAGGGAGGGTGGCTTGCATAATGTAGCCTTTGGCAGAGTGCCACATCATATAATGAGTGAAAGAAAAGGGCTACATGAGCTGCATCACCGGGGCTAAATTAAGAGAGACAAGACTGTTCCTGCCTACAGGCACATCCCCTGATACACACACACACACACACACACACACACACACACAGCTCATCACGACGTCACAACACACAGATTGTGTGATACAGCGTGGATAAACCCCTCTTCGACTGAAACAGGTCAAAATGAAACTGTTACATAGAGCTGTTTCATAAAAAAAATATTGAATATAAATAAATAACACACTAACCACAAACAGTTTGTCTCCACACACTACAATAACCAACCCAATTTTTAACAGAATTTTGTGTTTAGCATCTCCATCTAATGTATACACTGTTATATAGCGTATTATAGTATTTCATAATACAGTAGTCAATCAGTTGTATGTATTAGCAGTATATGTGCTGCTTTATAATATTATATGCTACATACATTATCTAGGCATTGCACTGGTATCATTGAAGCATCCATACTGATAGAGCACTAGTGCTAGATATATTTGAGTATTTCTACTTAATCCAGAGTTTGATTTAGAGAAAGCTATAGAAAAATATTGATCTGGCCAATTATAATTGATCAATATTTAAATATTTTTTATCATTACCAGCATTGATTTGTTCTAGCCATGCTGCCTTAATCATGTCAATGTATCAGTTCCTGTATTTTCTGTGAATGGTGTTGTTTTTTTTAAGTGAATTTTGAGTAAAAATTGTGTAGAATAAGTATTACATATATTTTTTATTATGTTAGGTTTTTATTGTGTTTTACTGTGTTAGCTGTTTTTTAGTTATTTTTAACCTAGCCAAACTAACCCAAATGCAGTTTGATTGAGATTTCGCTGTACTTTCTTAGTATAGTGACAATAATAAAGAATCTTGAATTAACTGAAATGCACAATGAAAAAACATGATTTCTGAGAATTGTTAAAAACAGAGTTATCTGTTTTTGCAAATGAACTCTTAAAGTGTTAATGCACATTATTATTCAAAAGGCTGGGGTCTGTAAAACTTTTTCTTGAAGAAATTAATACTCATTTAACAAGGATGCATTACACTGTCACAGTAAAAGACCCACGTTACAAAAGATTTTTGCAGTTTTTAACATAAATAATAATAATAAGAAATGTTTCTTGAGCAGCAAATCAGTATATTAGGATGATTTTTGAAAGATTGTGTGACACTGAAGACTGAAGTAAAAAAAAAAAAAAAAAAAGTTTGACCACTAGTAGTACATCTAGGCAATATGTTTCTTTTATATTCCAGAGGCTGCTCCAAATTGTGTATCTGTAGTCAGGTAGAACTCCATTCTGAATTGAAACCTTCATTAGCATTCATAGCAAACTGATCAGTGCTTTTCAGAATTTGTGGCCTTGGATGAATTAAATATTTAGATGGGCTTCAGTCAGCTGGATTGAGCACTGGCTCTCTTTTCAGCCGGGCCTCTATTGAGGAAGGGTTTCAAGTGGTCTAGAGCCACTCCAGCCCTAAATAATTCAAGTCTTTCCAAAGGTGCAAGACTTACACCAGAACACATATACACACACACACACATAGCAAATCTGGATTGAGCACAAGCAATACCCACCATAACAATGCAACAAATTTAGCACTCTAGTTAACATAAATTATAAACTCCGACAAAGAAAACACATTCCCTGCTAAAATCAAGAGTATCTTTTCTTTATTGGTCACTTATTGTGTTAATCTATTACTATAAAAGTGTACTTAGTAACTGCTTCAAGGATAGCAAACTGCTCTTGCAGACCATCACACGGCTATTTTGTTTGTTACACTTACTCTGGCAACAGGATAGAGTCTTAAGCCCTTGGGGCCCCTGTCTGGGGCCGCTACTATGACAAAAGTCTCTAAGCAACAGTACGCAGTGAAAAGAAAGACAGCATACATTTAAAACAAGTAGTAAACTTTGATGCGTAACTTGACCTGTGTATGTGCTATGGCCTTATAATTTTTCTGAGGGATGACAGTACAGGCAAAAATGAACAAATAAATAAGATTTAAGGTCCTTGCACACTGAGCCCGCATGCATTTTTCATTTTTTTCCTATTCGTCATCCTTTCTATCAAAAAGATTGCTACGGATGTGAAAATGCAGAAAATCGAACAGTGTGTAAACGCGAGGTTAAATTAGACCAGGATAATTTAAAGACCAGGATATCAGAGACGGAAGAGTTGCTTTTTTGCCTCTAAACAGTAGCATGACGGCAGTCGGCAGATTTCATGTTGGCAAGTACCCCTTCAACATTTCTACAAAATGATATATTTTCCAATTTTACAAGTCAAATGACAGGGTCCAGGATGCATTTTTAACCCTTTGAAGTAAACATTCACACCAGGGTGATCAGAATGTTCAAGTGTGTGTCTATTTATATAGAAGTGGCAATAATAAACCTTTTAAATATAAATTGATGGTGTGTTTTATTCATGCTGAAACATATTGTATAGGTAGCTATAAAATTATAAAAAGTGGATGAATTGAGGTGTTGTAAATCTGACATTTCTGATACTCTGAAATACAGTTAGGCCACATTATATTTACTATGCATTATTAAAGGTGTATAAATGACAAAATATATTCACTTAAACATATTTGAGAATCAGAATATCAGATATTTAATGATATTGTTAACAAGTTTGTGAAAACTTTAAAAAATAAATACGAAAAATTAAATAAAACCAATACATCAGTCATTCCTGCAACAGCTAAGTTCCAGAATTACAAAAATAATAATAATTCTCCATTGTTTTATGATTACTTATTGTCAATCGATCGTTTATGATTTTGTTAAAGCCATTCAACCTATTTTTCAAAGAATCATCTGGAATTTCCACTGATCCTATTGAAAAACTACATTACCCATGATGCAATACATATTGGTGGTAAAATGACACTAGTCAGTCATGGCTTTCAGTATTAGTATTATTTCTTAGAAAAAAAAATTACACGCTGTATATTTTAAAAAAATAAAAAAAGGCGCACATCCAGTGGGCGAAAAGCTCAATGTGGGTGCTCCAACATACAAATTTAAAATCAAAAAATCAAAGTAGGCACACCACAGCTCCAGCTTCTGATTTATATTACAACATACTGACAGGGGATGAAGTCTTTGTATCTCCTGTAAAGCCTAATGAAAATAATATTAAAAATTAAAAACCAACTACATGATTAGTCAACCTGACCAATCGCTAAAAAATTAATCATGACCCAGATGTAGCTAGATGTTGAAACCATAGAAAAAAAAAAAAAAGAGGTTAAAATGCCCCAAACAGTCTGATAAGTGGCAGAGGAACAGATCCTGGCTGTGAATAATGTAAATGGCTTTCATCAAAACACTGTCTCTCAGTCAAGTTCAGCCTTTTTTGGCTGGACTGATGCACATGGATAACAGAGCAGCACCCAGAGGATATTACACAATATTACATAACAAATTAACATGAGTGAAAACTCGTCACACGCCAGCACACAATCGTGCCGAGACGAGCTTTGACACGCACTTAACACAAACAGACAAATTTACCACCTTAACATTAGACGAAACGCCTCCTTGAATGGCATTTCCTTTAACACTAAGCTTTTCTTTTGCCTTCAGTTGATAAAATGTGCAACCAATGCACCTCCTCGACTGAAATAATGACTCCTGTGAGATATAGCTGGTTGAAATTAGGGCCTATGAAATCAGTTTTACTATTTCCCAAATTCCATTTTTCCTCCCAAATTCAGTGTTTTCTGTTTTAATTTTTAATTGCATTATGATTTAATAAAAATGTAGGTTGTAATGAAGCCCTTTGAGTTTCTGTGTATCTGACGACAGTTTTTAATTAAATTAGATGCTGAAATGCTGCTGAAGTGACTCTCAGAGCAGAACAAGACGAAGTTCATCATGTCCTCATATAAACGGAGACACACCACGAGTGTCACCAGTGCTTCAGTACGTGTAGTAGATCAAACTGCGGCATTCATTCACACAGAAACCTACCTAACATGTAGACTTCATATTTAAATACCAGTTTATTTGCACTAAAATTCATTGTGATATGGACAAGTGGCAATCTGTGCAATTGAACAGCCCTACTTTTGATTTATCCACCCTAAATTTTGTCACATGGCACTTTTTTGTGACTAGATACTATTTTGTGATCTTGGAAATTGATGTGCCCTGTTTAAATACTGAAGGTGGGAGAGACACAAACCAAATAAAATGTGATTTTTACCAAATTAGACTTGCCTCAGGAAGGGCGTGTAGAACTAAACCTCAAAAACCACTCACGTTTTTTTAAAACAAAATGTGGCACGTTTAAGGCCTGAAAAGTATTTTATACAAGAGTGCAAATGCAGGTGGAAATGCTGCAAGTGTATGATCCAGCTGTACATAATCACTGTGCATTAACGTGACGACACTAAAAATAACATGTATAGTTACAGTATGATGTTGCTCTTCATCTAACTATAGGTTGGACTGTGTACTATTGTGCTTACAAAACAATTTCTGACAAATATGTAACTGATAAAATTTAGCATGCTCTGTCATTTTATCACATCACTTATTTAATGTTTGATTTGAAGGACATTTTCGTTTACTTTTGCAATAACCACTGTATCTCTATATGGTTTAAGTATAGGAACTAACAAAAAGTAATTATATAGCAATAAAACTAAAAACCGCATCTCTTATAAGAGTTTGAGACATAATCTGTATTTGTAGAAACACTGGCAGAGAATTTCAGTAGCAACTAAAGCCTTGGACAAACTGGTAAATTACGCTAATTCTTCCAAGACCCACAATGTCTCTAGTTACTCTTCCAGTTTTTTCCTCAAAAGACTAAATCAATACAAGGTTGCTCAGATTCCTTGCCTCATCTCTGCTGGGAGGATTCTGGGTAACCGGGGAGTATCACTGAGATATCACATCAGCTTAAGCTGGAATGAAAAGCAACGTGATACCTGCTGGGCTTCACTCCTATAGTGAGCAACCAAGAGAAAGAAAAGAGACTAAACAAGAAGTAAATGGGAAGGAGCAAGAGGTCAAGACAGATCTTTATCTCTTTCAGGATGCAGATAATAAGAGCTTTCTCTCCATCTCTCACCTGGACCGACCGTACAGATCTCATACTGTGTGCGCTGCGGTCACTCTCACTAGTAGTCAACTGAATCTCTTCCTAAACACTCCAGGCTTAAAGGGATAGTTCACCCACTAATCAGAGCTCTTTTATCACTATAGCCCTATTCGGACGGGACTAGTTTTACAGGGGGTCGTTACAGAAATTTGTGTTTCACAGACGTACTTGGTGATTTTAATCCCGTCCGAATCTGCCATGTCTGTGTTTTTGTCCTATCACAATGATTATTCAAACAATAATTAGCACTACATGTCTACGCTCAGTTTCAG
>SCHK01103030.1:259-11975 GCA_004124795.1 Poropuntius huangchuchieni
TGAGATGTGTGGCTAGGGTGTGGCTGACTCTTAACTTTAATAAAGAATATCTCTTTGGATTTGAGACTTTAGTCTTTGGAACTTTACAGAGCTTCTTTATGCACGAAGAGCTTGTAATACTCCAAAGAGAAAGTAAAATTTGAAAATGCATCATACGACCCCTTTAATGTAAATCTGAGTGGCTATGACTCTAAATCCCTTTTCCTTTCTTCCACAGTTTGTAACAAAGTTACAGACCTGTCGTTGACCTACTTCAAGCGCTGCGGGAACATTTGTCACATCGACCTGCGGTACTGCAAACAGGTGACCAAAGAGGGTTGTGAGCAGTTCATCGCAGAGATGTCTGTCAGCGTGCAGTTCAGACTTATTGAAGAAAAACTACTGAGCAAACTGAGCTAGTCAACAAAGACACTGACAATAACTTAACATAGAACCCAGGGAACTAACAATTTTGCCCTCCATTTTCTACACCTTTTCAACACAGGATGTGTGGAACCTAGCACACTCAACAGAAAACCAGCATAGAGAAAATGGCATATTGCTAAACGACACACTCCAAGCAAATGCCTGAACTCATCAACATCAGTGCTCACAAGTGAAGAATTGTATTCATCTCTGGTGGCCAATTCAGCCTTTCAATCAGTTTATTGTTTTCAATTTGTTTATCTTGTGCTGCTAAGGCAAACTTTTATTGTTTTTTTTACGTTTACAAGGCACAGCTAGCAGAGCGTGCCAACGTTAAAATGCTGTTGAAAGGCATGTTTACTCATATTTTGCATAAATGTTATAAAAAAAAAAAAGGTTTTATAGTCACATAGTGCAGTGTTGCAGTGACAAAACCGACTGTTATTTTCTTTCTCGGAAAAGAAAAATTCAAAATGCATGTGCTTTTTTCGTTACCATGCAAACGTTAAGCGTCATGCAGTGTTAATTTTTGTATCAGAAGGGATTTCACACTTTATGTGCAGTATTAAATGCACTCATATAAATATATATAGACTTTATTGACAGTATTCAGTCAGTACAAAGTTTTATTTTTTTTCTACGCAGTAGGAAGTAAAGCAGATCCTATCTATACTAGCTATAGTAACTGTGCAGATGTTTTTGTAATGTTAATTTAAGATGTAATGTCTTCTAATGTTATAAGATGTTCTACAGGTACATTCTCTTTTCCATACGACTAGTACTTACCTGGGCTTCTTTAATATGTATATATCTGGGGGAAAACGTATTTGCACTGTTTGACCTGAATAAATACTGATATTTTTTCCAGTATTGATGTTTTGCTTAACAGAATTTTGACTGTGTGAACAATTTGGAATATTTTGCTCAGAAAACGATTAGGCTCTTTCATAAATTAAGATCCGGTTCAGTCAATTATGATTTCCCGCCTACCTTTGCCGCTCTTTTCCTCATTCTCGTGTTAAGACTTACAATTAATTGAGTAAATATAGTACATTATCACATACAGACAGGCGTACCTTAGCGAATCCGTTCCCCAGAATAGCTAGCAACCATATCCGTGTATTGTGCCATGAATAAAATGTTATTTTCATTCGCTTGCGTCTGACTGAGAGTAACGTATTCCTATGATTGCGTTGCACTTAGCATCCATTAGAGGGCGCCGATTAGCATTTCATCGTTTACAACTGAGGAAAAAAAAAATAAACACCGAAATCAGAAAACTCTTTATTTTGTTAGTTCAAGGTGCCATATTTTATTAAATTTAATAAATCATCTTTGAATTACCAAAATAAAAAGTTCAACATTCCAAAATACAAAGACCAGATCCCAAAACGTCTTCCAGCGCTCAGTTTAAGTCATTTAGAGTGTAATCTTGTCTGCTCAGCTAGAGTAGTTGCCTACTACCAAGTGACATCTTTTAGAGATAGCAGCATTAGAAACATACACATAAGCACAGTGTCAGTGTTGGGCAGACGGGTGTGGAGATGATCTAGAAGCAAATTAAAAGTAGTTTGATTATAGAAATACATGGACGTGACACCAGAATGTAATCAGTTCTACTGTAGAATTATTTGTGACTGATTTAAAATATAAACAACTAAATAAATGTTGTTTACATTCAAGGAAAAACTGGAACGCTGAAGGGGGGCGAAACATTTAAAAGAAAATGCAAGAAAAACTGGACAACAGAGGAAAATATATCCATATACTTTGTGTACATCTTTTTTTCCACATGTATATAAAATCATTTATGTTTAATTGATTAAACGTTCCTTTATATTTGTTTGTCTAGGCAATACCACAGACATAACTTGTATTTGACTACAGAATTCACAGCAACAAAGGGCATCTAGAGGAATCAAATAATTTTTTTCCTCTTTATCTTATCGTTATCTAGAAAATGTAAATATTCACAAAAAGGGAAAGAAACGGTTTATTTAACATAAGTAAAATTATAAACGCAATAGAGAACTGTGATACGTAAATCCATGTAGCACCGCTTGTGGAAATCTCTTATGCCATGTAAATGTGGTACAACACAACTCACCAAAAATGGACGTCTTTCATGGTATTGCTGGAGATGAAGAACATTGAACTCAAAATGGTCTTTTGGATTCACTATAAAAACTGAATATTTTGCAAATGAAACCTACCAAGGCTTAAAGGTGCACTGAGATTTTTTTTTTTTTTTTTTTTACCAACTTCTATACCAATGAATAGTGCTTTGACAAATGTTTTAATATTGTACACTCATGTGAGACTCCAAAAAAGTTGGTGAATCTTCCTTACCGTTGAGATCACATGACCAGCCTAACTTCCTTTACCTTGGTAACCACCCAAATATCTGAGCCTTTTAATTAATCAAAAATGACTTAGCACACTTTTAAGTATCTTGTGTATGCAGCACAATGGAGACAAACCAACCACACACCTGACGTTTGACAGATACTGCAAAATTTGATAAAAAAATGTAACCGAGGTTCCAGTAATAAGCTACATAGCGGCAGATGCTGGATTCCAGTGACTCTGTGAAAAAATACGATACAGTTTCTATGATCTTGCTATAAATAACTCTTCTGCTAGCTGGTCATTTGATCCGGTGTTATGGATGCTGATTTGTGGTATGGCAATAGCCGGTTTAATACATGAAAATAACACGCTTATTAATAATATAGCACATAATCCAGAAGCCGTTCTGCACATTTCTACTTTGGCACCTACAGGACGTTCCCCCTTCACACCAATGGTCTTAACTGCTGCTACGACAACATGCATCTTAATGGCAATCGGTTTCTCTACACGCACACGTAAAGATTTCTAATATTGCACATACAATAAGACATTTCCAAAAAGTTTACAGCAATGTACTGTAAACCACTTAAACTTTCATTTTTATACGTATTCCTCTACATCTTCCGTCTTCCCTGGGTTAGTAACCGCAGAAATGGTTTCAAACGTGTCAATGAATGACCAAATAAAAATGGGCAGCAGGAAATGCTCGCTCTGTAAAGAAGGTGTGCGCAGTACAGGTTTCCACCACTTTGAATCTAAAGGGGCAGTTCATTGGTCCAGTCGCGGCCCCAGCCTGCTCGGTCCAGCAGGAAGCATCTGGTGTGTTGGTTGTCCAGTAGAGGTGAAGCTCACCCGTTAAGACTTGAAGACGTGCACCGCCCGCACCACGTACTGCCTGCAGATGGGGCACTCGCTCATCCTCTTGCCGCACTTGGTGCAGGTGACCATGTGACCGCACTCCAGCAGAACGCAGTCTATTACGGCATCCATGCAGATACGGCACAGGTTCTCATCAACGCCGCCCAGCTGAGCTACTTGCACACCATCTGCAAGACAATATATGGAAGGTTTGAGATCTTGTTTAATAGTCTATCGATCTTGTGTGTCTGCTCTGCTTGTGTGTAATGAGGTTTTCTTTCCGCCTTGAGGAAAAATTGTTGTACGTAGCTGCATATGCAATGACGTTTTACAATACAGAAGAAATTTTGAGCAGTAAAATGTGTCATTTAAGTTTCATTAAATTAAATATTCAACATTCAATTAAATGTTCCAGGTTCAATACAACGTGACAACTCGATCATTTTTTTGATTATGAAAGTAAATGTAATTTATGTAAATGTAAACGTAATTTAATAAAAGCATTTTAAAAGTGGAAATGAGAGCATGCATGTTAAATATTTAAAAGTCTCTAAAATGTGAATTTATGTTCAAGGACATTAATTGTTTTTTAAAATAAAGAATTTAAAATAAGGATTTTCAGTTTTGAAGAACATCATTTTAAATTACATTAAATTTAGTCACAATTTTATTTTCAGTTTTGAAAAACAAATCATTTTAAAATAAATTTAAATTCAGTTAAAGTTTTGTATTTTAATTAAAATTCAATACAACTTTAAATTCCATCAAAAGCATTTTTAATTATGCACAGATTTGATTACGTCCCATAAAAAAGCAGTTATAATAGAATTAAAGATGTGTGCATTAAATATTTAAAAGCAGAAATTTGAATTTTTGTTAAAGAACATTCATTTTTATTTAAAAATTTCTTTAAAAATAAAGAAAATAATTCAATATTTGACCTAGAACCCAGTATTTTCAATTAAACAAAATGAGACAGAAAATGTTCTTGACTCATCCCATAATTTAATAAAAGTAGTTCTAATAGAAAAAAATAGGCAAATGCACATTAAATATCTAAAAGCAGTGACTTTTTGTTAAATTATAACAATTTAGACATTAATAAAAAGATTTTATTTTCAGTTTTATTTAATTATTTTAAATTAAAAGTCCTTATACAACTGATATTTTTGCTTTAACAATAACCCCAACAAAGAGTAAATATTATTTTCTGTATTACTGAACCTGGAACACTCCTTTAACACACAAACAGACTTTCTTATTTGACATCCTTTTAGCCGGTCAATATCAGCGGTCAAACCTTTTATTAAATGATATACAGTACGTGCTTTCAACTCTCCTCTATGGCAGACTAAAACAGTATTTGCTGATGTCAGTCTTATTATCTCAATTAATTGCCCTATATAAAACCAAAACTATGCACATCCCTAAAGCATCTGAAACTTGGTCCCTCTCCAAAAAGCCACTTAATATATTGTCTGAGACTGGACAGCTATAATCTTTGGATCATTTTGGGCCATTTTCCAAGCAGTGTTAATATAATTAATGAAGGCAAGGTGCAATTACAGTAATGTGACAAGCTATAAAAAGACAGACAGATCACATTAAGAGCATAATTCATGACACAAATGTGATCATGCACGTGGAAACCACATATCAAACTCTCCCAGCATGCATTGGAAAGAGTCACTTTTCATTCATGGTAATTAGATGATGGTAATGATGATGTTGGAGCCACATTAAAAAAAGGCTGAGGCTTACCTCCAATACCTCCATTGCATATGGGAGGAGGGTAAGCTATAACTTTGATTGACAAACACAGCAGTGGGAGAGTTAACATTATTAGCATTGGACAGCTCATGTCAGCTCACATGCATATAGAAAACTGGTCTTTTCACAAATTGTTACTCAGAAATAAGAACATACTTTGGTTATGTTAGTAATTAGTCCTGGTAGTAAGCTTTTGATATTTTACACTGTACATTTGTAAAATAATGCATTTAAATCTTTATTTTAAAATATTCAGTATAATAATTTGTATTTTAACGCCTCAAATACCATTGTTGTTATTGTTAACTACAGCTAAAACTATAAAAATAAGATTCAGTAATAAAATAACAAAAAAAAACTTTAACATAACATAATGCGAAAATTAAAAATGCTGCCTCTGCGCCTAACAGAAATAAAATAAGTTTATGTCAAAGTACTAAAATGACTAAAACTCAAATAAAAAAAATGAAAGGTAAATAAATACATGCAAAACACTAATTAAAATAAAAAACAATAAAAATGACAAAAGCACATAAGAAAAA
Source organism: Poropuntius huangchuchieni (assembly GCA_004124795.1). Lineage (NCBI taxonomy): Eukaryota > Metazoa > Chordata > Actinopteri > Cypriniformes > Cyprinidae > Poropuntius > Poropuntius huangchuchieni. The sequence goes on from SCHK01103030.1 coordinate 6,187, forward strand.
AATACTAAAACTTAAATTAAACTGAAAACTGAAAACAATATAATTTTTATATAATACATAAAAATACTACTCTGATGGTATATAAATAACACCGTCAAGGACAATATATCAAAACTTGGTTTGCTTACCTGCGGCTAGGCTGTTGCTAACATTTTCCACTGCAAGGAAAAGAAAACGAGAAGAATCAATTTTATGGAGAGCAGAAGCCAGTTTGAAAACCACATTAGCCACATCTGATTTTGGGCTGATCCTTGACTGATTCAATTTCACGTTGTTATTTCTCACATGCAGTCTGTCAAAAAGATTCGGAGACTGTGATAAAATGGCTGCGTTCCTCCTCATCCATCACTCTTATTATATGATGTCAGCTGTGCTCTTTTCAGCCTGAACATCTACAAAAGCTGACCCCTGAGTTTCCTTCTCATTATTCTGCCAATTATATAGCCAGCAGAAGATAAAATGGTCATATAAAGCACCCAAGGAACCTTTCATACTCTTTTCTGCTAATTCAACATTGAGAGCCTCTTCTAGCAGAAGGATGAAATTACTTAAACCTAAAAATAAAGGTTTTTTTGGCGTCTGTGGTTCCATGAAGAACCTTCAACCTTTCCACTGCGCAAACAGTTCTTTATAATAGAAAAATGTTCTTTTTGGAACCCTGTCCTAACAGTGTCCTAACAATCCTTTTTTGCTTAGGAATGATGTTTTAGAAACAACTAGAGCACTACTTTGGGTCTTACTCGATCTTCTGTTGAGTTGGTTCTCTCTGTAGAGACGATGGACGCGCTCCACCAGCTCCCATTTCTCACAGCAGCCTGAATAGTTGACGAAGTTGCGGGCGAGAATCTCCTTCAGCTGCCGCACCGTCAGGCTCTCGATGTCGTCCTCGTGGGACAGATCCGAGAGGGAGGCACGTGCTCGCCTCTGCGTCGCTGGGCTGGCCTGCTCGGGGACAGACGTCAAGAGACACGTGGACGGATGAGTTATAGCATTTAACTGCAGTCCACGTTGCTATTCCACCAGACTGCTCATTCTGAACTCTGTAGATGTTCTTCTGAAGTATTTGCCAAACACTAAGCAGAGTTATTGGATGGCACTGAATTATTAATGGTAATGGTTGCTCAGTGAGAATTGAGGGGTTTTAAAGTAACCCAGTTGCCTTCGCAGCATGCGGATTTTGTCAGGTTTGTCTCACCTCCAGTATGTCGTCGTGAGGCTCCAGGTTGAGGAGGGAAACTGATGTAGCATCTCCGTGGTCCTGAAGATAAAACACAGAAATCAAGAACTTGTGTCAGATTTATAGACTACAACCTGGTTAAAATCAGAGTGTGAGTTCAGACTGAGTTCAAATGTCATAATCTTCCTCTTTAGTGTTTGTATTTACAAAGAAAAAACACTATGGATAAAAGCATATGGTAAATAAATGAATACAATAAATGTAAATTATAGCTAAACAGTAATATTTTAAAAAAATATTTATAATAAAAATACCCAGGTTGTATAAATAAATTTGTATATTTTACAATGAAATTGCTTTTATTGATTCAGTGATGCAAAGCTATATTTTCAGCAACATTACTCCAGTCTTCAGTGTCACATGATCCTTCAGAAATAATTTTAATATGCTGATTTGTTGCTCAAGAAATATTTTGTATGATGAAAACAGTTGTGCTGCTTAATATTTTTGTATATAATATAATATAAAAATTTAGATACATTACAAAAGTACTCCTAAGATACATTCAAAATATTGCAAATATTGTAAGCAATAAATAAATATATTTAGATTTATTTTGTACTAAAATTGTCTAATTACGTAATACATTTAATTTAAATCTTATGTTTTATTCTAAATTCTGAATCACACAACTTACAGTAAATCATAAAAATATTATCCGTTCTACTGGAATTGGGAAGTGTTTACCATGTAATGAAAATATGACTTTTAAGAAATTCTTTAAAAAAGTAACATTCACTTTAAATCTCCTTTACAACTCTGAGTAACCTCTGTGTCAGTGCAGTTTAATCAAACCGTCTTCCCATCACATCCTCACAATTAGCTTCCCTCGGTTCTGCAAACTGCACATCAAATAACACCACATTACAGAGTTAATCATTCATTCACTCTGATTGCAATAATTCCTTTCCTGTGTCACTCACATAAGGACCATGTGGTCCTGGAGCACCCGGCTTTTGTATGCTTTTTTGGGTCTCTCACTCGCTCTCTCTTTCTCTATTTGCCGCATTCAGGACAATTAGCTAATGGCCCGGCGTTCTTCCTGTCTGCTGTCTGGCAGAAGAATGACTGGGTCTTTATGAGGAGACTCGGCACATGGACTGAGATCTCACACATGGGCCACATACAGACGGCGTGCAGCTTTTCTGGCTGGCTGCGTATTAATAATGAATGGGTCAGTCTGCCAACTCAGGCTCTGAAGTCACACTGGACCATCGCAGTCTCATCTCAAACACACTCTTCAGGCCGATTTTACGTAGTTCTCGAACTTAGTCATTTGCCTCTTAAACTCATTTGCACTTTAACGTCTGTGCTTTTAATCTGTAAGTGTTTTAAGTCACGTCGCGCAGGAATTACCAGGCAACCTGTTCCAACATTACGTAACCCGCTCAGCATGTCAGATCTAAAAAAATAAATAAATAAATAAAAAAAGGCAAGGCTTAAACGTCATTGCTAGCCTCGCGGGGTACAGCTGTTTCCAGTATCCACGCGGTCACGTCGCATCAAAGCACGTCAGCACGGATGAATCTTTAGTAAGTGGGGGTTGTAAGCAGCTTAATAACTGTACAGACAACAGGAGTCTATAGATTATGGTGTAGACATGCAGAAGATTGACAAGAAATCCTCACTGTATATGTATTCAGAAATATAATAAGTAATATAATAAGTAGCTAAAACAATAACAGCAATCAAACAATACGGTCAGATATATTTAAATTAGTTTGTTAGATTTTATTCAGCACATTTAACACGCAAAATGCAATGCGCATGTTAAAAGTAAGCATGCTAAATTATGTGACACAAAGCAACAAAAATTCTATTCCATTAGAAGTTTTTTGTTTTTTTAGTGTTAAAATACTTTTTTTTAAGCATAATGTGTAATTTTACATCAGTTATTTGTAAGCTGAATTCCCAAAAGTGTTTTTAAAACACAGATATTACACACCTGACCTTAAAAAAAATTAAATCACACAAAAAATTTAAAAACATCCCAAAATAACGTCTATTATTTAAAAACAAACAAACAAATTAAATGTAAAATAAATAAATATTGTAAATAATAAATATATTTACAAAAAATGTATTAAAATCGCCTCATTAGGTACTACATTTAATTAATAATAAATTAATTTAATAATTAATATAAATAATAATGATTATAAATGTTGATTCACACATCTTTTAGTAAATAAAATAATATTATCCGTTATACTGAACGTATATTAAAATTTTCATTTTACTTTTAAAAATCATGAAAATTCTTACCGTGTTAAAAACGAGTAAAACAAAAATAAATCGTTCACGAAATTCTTTAGGACTAACATCATTTTAAGTATCCAAATATTTTTTAAATAAAACAAAACAAAAACAACAACAACAACAACAAACAAAACAAAACAAAACGCTTGGCACTGTATACTGCAAATTTTCTTGGCTCTTTTGACACACTGTTTGTGATGTTTTGATGTTGTGATGATTTTTATGTCTGCTAAATGAAAATGAATGTAAATAAATACATTTAAAATAAAAAATTATAAATAATAAATAAAAATAAAAATGAAACAATATTTCTTATTCTTCTTTCAATGCTTGTAATGTTCCTTATTTTGAAGTCACTTTGAATAAAAAGTCTCTGCTTAACGAACAAATTTAAAAGTAACTGTAAATAAACAAAGTAAAATGAACATATCCGAACATATACAAAAAATATCCGTTTATGCTGTGGGGGAAAACAAGCCATTTGAATGAATGCGCGGAGACCTTGTTTGGCGGTTTATCTTTACTTTTTGTTATGATTTCGATTGATTTTTGCTTGGTGCAATGCCGAAAAGTTACTGTGTGGTGTTCTGTACCTCTGATAAGTAAAAAAAAAAACGATCTTAAATGTATATACTGCCGAATAACCAGACGGAGGTGGCACAATCTGAGCGGGTAGCACACAACAGCAGAACAATGTAAATGTCAACATTTTGTCAATGTTTAAATTCTTTTTAATATATCAATAAAAAACTATGACAGGCTTTTACTCAAGTCAAACAAACAAAACGACAAATGTTTACTTTCACAAGCCGTCACGTAGGCTTAGTAAGTGGTCTTTTGCCTGGAGACTCAATCAGATAGCAAAAAGTGTCGGGAAATGACACCTCTGGCCATTCCGTTGTGTCGTTTTGGCCAGTCACAGACAGTCCGACCCAACACGGCTCAGTTTTTCGACGTATCTTGCTCTGTCGAACGGCAAAAATGATTTTATGTAGACCATTCTGGCTCAACGCCATGCTTTTCCAATGAGGGGGAAAGGACTGTTTTCCCCCACGCTATGACGCGACGCCGACCAAGTGAATGGGAACGCATAGACTTTCAGAAAGCTCCTCACCTGATTGGTTGTCCCTGAGCTATCGCTGCGACTGAGAGCCTCTCCCTGAGACGCGGCGACAGACAGCGCCGACTGCTGGGAGGAGGATCGCGCCGCGGAGGCGGGCGGCGTGGAGAGCGAGCGCGGAAGCGAGGGCAGACTGTCCGTATCCGCTTCCGCCTCCTCTTCCTCCTCCTCCTCCTCCTCATCCTCCCCCATCTCCAGCTCAGCACCCAGATGGCAGAGCACCAGGTCCACCAGGTCCTCTTTCTCCCTGCAGGTGTCCGTGTTGATGTTTCTCAGCGTGAGGTACTGCCGCAGGTCTTTAACGCGGAGCCGCATTAACCTGGGCCGCTGGAAGGCCGTGCCCCACAGCAGGTGGCAGGTGGCGCAGCGCCGCAGGTTCTCCTGCAGCACAGAGCACAGCGAGCAGAAGCTCTTCTTGCAGTCTGAGCAAACGTGCTGCGAAGAGACAGAAAGAGAGACATGATGAATCATTAAACAGCCAGCTAATATGTGTGCATTAGACCGGTGATTTAATTACGACATGCTTTAGTTGTTTTGATTGACACTGACAGAACACCGACGCTTCCATCTGTAAATCACTTTTTCAAAACACTTTCGAACTCTCAGAAGCAGTTGTGGAGTCTCTGTTGGCAAGCCTGGTGGTGGTTATCAAATGCCACCATGCTGATGAATGAGCTGTTCAATCAAACCCTTGCACTCTGGCTTAATGTCAGTTCTATCCATCACGTCTCTGCGTGTGTGAGTGTCTGCAGATGCATCACGCGGTCTGGTCTTCCGAGCATCTGCAGACAGGTGTGAAAGTGTGATAGGATTTCAAAACACTGATGCTTAGTGGAAAAGTTAACACTCTGATCATTACATCTGTCATTTGCCAGGAAATGAGGAATGCCAGACTTAGGAGGCAGATCAGTTTCCTCCACCTCTAGAGAGGAGCAATACTGTTATATAGCAAAATATAGCAAAAACTTAATATAGCTTATATCATATTAAATAATATTTCTATTTAAAATAATTGTTTTTCTTTTAATACATTAAAAAATGTCAGCAGCCATTAGTCCAGTTTTCAGTGTTGCATGATTCTTCAGAAATCAGATTATTTTGCTGAAGAAGACAAAATAAGTTAAATTTACCCTAGTTTTCACCCCCTGGCTCTTAGTGCATTCTTTTTCCTTC
>SCHK01103063.1:0-14164 GCA_004124795.1 Poropuntius huangchuchieni
ATTTATTATACTGTGCATTATAATGTTGTGATGCCTAAATTCACCCATTTTTTAAATATATTTTGTAAGTTTGTAAGTGGTGTAAGTTTGGAGTGTCTATTCAAACAACGATATGAGACATTTTTGAAAAACTTTGTATGGTTTTTGTTGTGTGGTTTACACACTGTAACTTTAATATGTAGCTGTAAAACTTAAGGCCCATCTGTATCACACACTCCTTCATTGTGCTTCATGGGAGCCTTCTAGGATTATTTATAGTCGAGTGAATAAGACAGACCTGTGAAATCACTCCAAGCCTCTCTGATTGCTTTACAATGCCTGAAACATTATAAAGCTCTGTGAGTGGCAATTGCAGTCATTTATAATGCCCATATGTTTCTCTCTTCTTCTCAATTAGAAAAAAAACCAACAATTGACTGAAATGGTTTTTGACCCACAGTGCAATGCTTTTATCTTCAGACAGGTTAACTGCTGTAGTGTTGTCTGGCACCCAAGATTGGTGTTGATTCAACAAAAGGGAGAATGACTGAATCAAAGGAAGGCTGTAAATATTTGTTACACACCACCAGACTACATGGCACCTGCTGATTCCTGATAAGCCATTGCAAGTTGATGTTAACTGTCGTTAACGCATTGTTTTGTTTGTCATTGCTGTGGCTGTTATGTCTGGTGTATTATTCGGTCTAGAGGGTAAAAGTAATGCAACTATGACCAAATCTCATTTTAAGCATCACGTAATCAGCTCCATTAGTCACTCGTTACCTTTTAAATGTAAGATTAGCAGCCCTTATCCAGGCTTATTAACCTTTGTGTTTATGTCTGCACTTCATGTCTCTTCAAGTGACCTGATCTGCCCATGCTGCTCAAGACGTCCTGGGATGACGGTACTCTAAAGAACGCGTGGCTGTCTGTCATCAGCGTGCGTCGCTTGGCTCTATCTGGGTCTTTCAGACCTGTCACGTCTCTCAGCATGCTGTTTGTCTTCCTTTTAATAACCCTCCACACACACCGAGGTAAGACGTGCTTACCTTGAGTTTGCTGTGTGTTGTGTCTGCTGGCATCCCACATCCACGAGCCAATCAGATGTGTTTTTCCAAACCATGATAAAACAGTAATTATTCACCAGAACTGTTTACAGTGATTTCTGTAGCCGAGGGACCTTTGGCACAGTAACGTGCCTTAAAATCTCCCACTTTCCTTTAAAGTTAAACAAATCCCTTTTTTGTGAGAAAATTCGCTTGTACCAAATGTATTTCTGTGGTGTTTGAAGGTATAACAGCTCATTTTTCTTACATTTGGTTTCCAGAGCCGCAAATAAGGCCACAACAACATCTCTAATCACCGTCACCTGTGAATTCTGGGCCTGGTGAAAGAAAGTAAACTTACCCTTGCGAGCTGGAACAGAGTCTGGTAGGCATAGCCATTGCTTTGATGCACCTCTGTGTAAGCATTTGCATTGGGTTCGGTAGAAGGCTGTCAACTGGTGAGTCACAGTGCAACAGCTGCTGCTTGTAATGTCTGACACAGTATAAGAATATTGATGTAAATTAAATAAAAACAATTTTAGCATATAGATTATATAAATTAGTTAACTTATTTTATTATTAAATGTAAGTAATATGTAGAGAAATGTAAGAAATATCAAGAGATTTAGTTAAAAATATTAAATTTAGTAGTAATAAAATATATTTATAATTTATTTTTTGTAATATATAGCATATTTATATAATAAAATATATTTAATACATTATTTACATTAGTAACATTAAACATTTAACTACTTTTTTTAAAAATAAATATTTGTACACTACTGTTCAAAGTAAATATTTTTGAAAGATGCTCACCAAGGCTGCATTTATTTGTAAAAAAAAAAAAAAAATAGTAATATTGTGAAAGGTTATTATTTTTTTTTTATTATATTTTAAAATTTAATTTATTCTTGTGATGGCAAAGCCGAATTTTCAGCAGCCTTCGTCTTCAGTGTTGCATGAAATCTTTCTAATATGCTGATTTTGTGCTCAAGAAACATTTCTTACTATCATCGTTGGATTAAGTTGGAAACATATTTTTGTGGAAACCCTTTTTAAGATTTTCTGATGAACAGAAAATTCAAAAGAACAGCATTATTTGAAATAGAAATCTTACAATTTCGATTTATTGCCAAACTAACAAACCAAAAAATCTTACAGACCCGAAACTTTTATACAGTAATGTAATCTATGTGCAGTGGTACTCCAACTGCTCAAATAAAAGCTCAATTAGTGTAAAGTGTAAATGCATGTTAGTAGAGTTTGATCTGTTTAACCACTTGAGAAGGAAATGTGACATGTAGAATTGAATGACCATGCACAACAGTTTTATCAAGGTCAGCATCCAGGAATCTCATCCACCACAGTGTTTTGTAATCACAGTCTGTTATGAGTCAGTTAATTAAATGCATGCCATTGTGACAAGCAAGGATGGGTGTTTTGCTCCGGTAGTAATAACTAGCTAAACTGAAGAGAAAGGAGACGTCTGAGGAACATTTTCCAAAGTGAATTATGAAGGTAATGAAAGTGTTTCTCTCCTTAGTACAGTATCTGGTGAAATAATGCAGTTAAAACCCATGGGTGATGTCATGCAGACAAATGTTTCGTAGATTGAAAATCCATCAGTACTGTGAAAAACAGGAAAAAAAGAAAGAAAGAAAATAGTGTGCGTTCAATATGTTTTCGCTTATAGGATTTGACAGGTTTGAGGCGAGGAGAAAGAGAGGAGGAGGAACGCACTAAAAATTTTTTTTGCGGGAAGAACCGCGAGCGCGTGGCAAAAAGATTCAAGTGCAACTGAGGCGGGTGAAGGGCTGATAATGGGGGGAGCTTGAACAAGAGCTGCTTTTTCATTTAACCCCTGCCTACCTCTTTACTTTGCTTTGATTCAAGGAAATGCTAGGTTTTGGAACAAAGACTTTGAACGTTAAAGATGATAAATGCTTTGGTTGGATGTCACGCTCAGGCTATAATTTCATCTTTGGCTGGCAGGTGATTTGAAGGTCTGCATGAATTTCATGTCTTAGTATTGGTTTGTTCCTTTTTTCGAAGTCCTTGAAAAATCCTGATGATTTTGTTCTCCTGTATGATGTGGAAGAAGAGGACCTTAAGTTTGGAAGCAAAAGCATTTGACCAACTGTACAAACTGACCACTGTTATTGTGGTTTTATTTCATGTCATAACATTTCTTTGTTTTGGAATTTTTCAGAATGCAAAAACCTTCTATTTATTTCCAGATTTAAATTCAATTTTGAATCCCAGACATTGCCTCAGGCGTTTGGAAGCAACTGGTTTTTTTTTTTGTTTTTTTTTTGTATTTGTTAGTTTTTAAAAGTTTGTAATCTTGGACCATCTTGGATTTTGTGGATCTGTTTTGGTAACTGATACTGTCCGACCTTAATGATTGAAGAAAAATGTGTCCGACAGACATTTTGCAAACTGTCACTCTGGTTTGCTGATGTTTTGAATGGAGACCACAGGTGTTGTCTGCTGACTGGGTCGGTCGTGAGGAGCTTTAGTTAGATGGGAAGTGATGTGACACCAAGATGAACTGCAAATTGACTTCTCATAGTCAGTCCAAAAACAGAGCGTTATTGTCCTTTCTTTTTCATTCCCTCAAGGGAAACAGACTGTGTACATCCATCAAAATCACATATTCCTACCATGAGAATTTCAGTTTTGGAAATCCAGCTCATCGGCCAAGCCAAGTACAGTCTAGGTCAGGAAGACAAAATCATATTGACTGATTCTGGCATGTGTCCATTTTTCTGCTTTTACTGGATTGGCCCCTAAAAGAGTGAGAGTGGAGGGGTTTATGATAAGCCATTTTTGTGGAACTGCGAAGGACGTTTTGACTGTTAAGTCAAACAGATGAAATTTCAGATAATGGCCATTTATTGGTGTTCTGAGATGAGGTCTTAGTTTACCTGTTGAACTTGGCTGGTTAAACACTTTGCCACACTTAAAGTATCTCCTGAGAGATTTTTTTCCTCCCTGGTGCAGTTAATGTACATTTGAAGAGCATAACATCATTTAATAGTTCGGTCATTGACATAAAATGTCAAGTACAACCTTAAAATAGTTATTTGTGGTGATGAGAGAATGCGCTTGAGAAACAGTTTAGAGAGGAGAAATCAATCTAACTATAAAATACTGGTCACAAATTATTGGTCACTTTTTAAATAATAAAATCTTATCTACACATCTACTAATAATTATATATAAATAAATCATTTTTTACCAATGCAAATATGTTAGAAACAATGCTTCATGATACAAATGGCAACTTGGTATCTGACGCACACTTTTTTTAAATCGATACATTGCATCGTTAACTTTTCTGCCCATGCATCAATGTGAATCTGTAAATCTTACCATCCCTAAATAAAAAGAATTCAAATCAGTCTTAACATATCGAGACCTACAGAGGACACTTTACAGGACCCATCATAACAATGTGTTATGGACAGTAAGAAAAATATCAGACACTTTGGCCTTTTTATGACATGGAAAGGTTAGATCAGAATATAAAATGTCATATGGTACAACCACTCCAATTTTTTTTTTTTTTTTTGTACAAACAAAAGATAATTCTAGATTTAAAATATTTTTTAAAACTTGTTGAAACAACTTATTACTTTTTTACTTGATGGTTACACAATAAATACAATTTTCACAACAATTTTCACAATTGTAATGACTCAGAAATTGCATTTTCAGGCTATTCTTAACCATATGGAACTAACATAAACATAAATTACTTTGCTTAAGCTTGTCATGTTTTTTAAACTAGAATTTTAACGTTTACTTTTGTTTATCTTGGACACTCTTATTAGTCATTGACCCAATTATCAATGCTCCCCTTTTCAAATGAAACTACATTAGCAACGTGTATTTAAGCTCCCTGTTCTGTCAGAACATTGCAGGTTGGCATCAGATGTTTATTAGGCTGTAGGGAGTATAAAGCCTTCCTTTTTATTGCATTTCTTTTATTTAACACATTTCATAATATTTTGCACTCACCGTAAAATCTTTAAAAGGCTCGTTGGGATGCAGTTTCATACTTGGAAGCAGGATGCTATTTATTCAGTATGTAAATCATGATGTAACGGTGAAAAAAGCATTCCCTCGTTGCATATATATATCTCCATGCCTCTCTCGACTGTCCATTTATAATCTTGAGTGGCTCGCTAAGGAATAACAAATTGGAAACGTGAAGGAGAACGTTTACCGTACTAAATAACACCAAGGTCAGTTTAGCGAACATTAGATTTGTTTTTCTTAGTGTTTGGAGGGAAAGACTGAAATGGAGAGGACTGCATTTCATCCTGCTGTGCTCTTCATCTTGTGTTACATAGATTCAGACAAAAAAGCCCAGGCTTTTTTTGGCCGAATCAAAGAGGGCCGCAGGACTCAAAACATCACTATGAAAATGCATGACAGAGGATGAAACCTAATTCCGTTCTAGGCCCTCAGTCTAAATCAGCTTTAGTTATGGAGAGGGCTGGCAGGGAGCTTTGGTTCCACAGTTCACGCCAGGCCTCTCGACACGCAAGCTCCTGAGGAGCGTTTGCCAGTGTCCTCGTCTGAACTAGCCTGCTGATTGATTTGCACTGAGGTTCCAGCCGCCCCTCTCCCCAGCCTCAGCAGGTGGTGAGTGTTTGTGACTTAGACCAGGGAGCTATCAGGTTACATTCATTTCTTTAAAAAATCATTGATAAAAATGGTGGAATAGCTCAGAAGCATCCAACCTCACACATATAGTCATAATGTCATTTTGGAAAAATAGTCTGTAGCTGTGAAAACCCCCAGATATTTAAAAAATAGTTCACCCAAAAACACAGTTATATTGTTCTGAAACCTGATCATGACTTTATTATTTTTTTTCCTGTGGAAAACAAAAAAAAGATGTTTTGGAAATTTTTTTTTTTTTTTTTTTTTTTTTTTTTTTTGCAAACCATTTAGTGGAGCATTTTATCCAAACTGAATCACAAACGAGGAACACAAAAGTTAATGGGGTAAAAATGTTTCAATCTTTTAATTTTAAAGTATAACCTTTTGTATTTTGATTTGACTTCTTCACCCCCCAAAATAAAGCTTTTTTTTATCGCCACATATATTTCCATGAAAACATATTAACAATATATTAACATTGCATAAAAATAAATATAAAAACAAACATCAAACTTTCTTTTAAGAACTGTTCAACTGAAAGGTTCTTCCCAGAACCCCAAACAATTCTTCAAAAGCGTCACTCTGAATATAATAATAATGGAACTTTTATTTTATTTTATTGATTTTTTTGAAGAGTATAGAACCTTTCCATTGCACAAAAAGTTCTGTGGGGGGTTGTAGTGATGCCATAGAAGAACAATTTTTGATTCCTCAAAGAACCTTTCAGTGAAAAGTTCTTAAAAGAACTTTTTTTTTTTTTTAGTGTGTAAAACATTTTAAAAACCTAAATAACTTTTTCCACTATAAAGAACCTTAAAATGTTCTATGGAAGGTTATTCATGGAAGCATCAATGCCAATGAACAACCTTTATTTATTTATTTTTTAAATAATAAAGAGTTCTTTTAAAAACTGTTCACTGAAAGGTTCTTTGGGGAACCCAAAATGGCTTATGGCTTCACAGTGAACCCCCCCCCCCCCTCCCTTTTTGGAAACTCTATTCCTTTTAGAGTATACTTTCAAAAAAAGCAAAATATCATTGGTACCAGTAACTGACAGCGTCTGAGTCGTCAATAGTTTACATACCGCTTTATGTAGTTGCGACAAGGTAATTTACTCTGATTTATGCACTTGCATAAAGAGGATTTATCGTCTGAAGATGCGGAAAACTCATGAATATTTCCACCATTCTGGAATGCTAATAGTCTTCAGACTTCGTAAGGATCGAGAGCGAAATCATTTATTTGCGAACTTCAGAGCAGATGCACCTGCGCAGTGTGTTTTTTGGAGGGATTCCTAGAGGGTGAAGCATCAGGCTATTGGAACGTTTCGTGGTTTCGGGAAGCTGCGCATCGGAGGCCCGTGGAGGGAGGTGTGATTTTTAAAAGTCGCCTCTTTCATTCAGAAAAATGTCCGGCGGCTGGCCAGGTTCAAACACTTGTACAAACACGCCATCTCCTTCGCTCCTTTCCAGCTCTGTCAGGCCTTCCCGCTGGGTTCAGTTTCCACTGAAGAAGCCCAGTCACATCCAGAGCGTCTTTTGACACTGGTATTTGTCTAGTAGGCTATTTGTTTAGTCTACAGTCTAAAGGAACAGCTTTGTTGCCAGCTGCAAGGATCGTGATTGTGCCATAACTAAGCTGCTATCTCAGGGGCGTGCGTGCGCACCTTGGTGTGAGGTAGTGACTTTATGGCCGGGTGTGTTTTGTGTGACTGACTTGGAAGCAGACCTCAACAGCCCTCACACCTGTTGCTGCTGTTTTACTGCCATTTAAATCCAGCTGTGCGTTTTAAGGGTAATTACAGCTAACAGGTACCCTCTCCAAACCGTGACTCGAACCTCATGGCATTAGCACAGAACCGCATACAGCCTGACAGGCGTCCAATTAAACTAAGCTGTTTTCCACAGAATTCTGCTTCTGTGTAATATCAGCGAAACAAATTCTGTCTGGCTCTTAACGAAGAGAAGGTGAATCCAAAAGTGCAGGTTTGATCAAATGCAAAAGCACTGGTCCAAGCTTGTCACTTTTGTGAATTTTGTGATTGCCACAAGGGAGCGCTTATGCTACACAGAATCATCTGATATGATTCACTAAAACGCATGCACAGTTTGATTCACTTTAAACTCTGTGTGTTGATTAAAGGTTGAATTAAGGTATTTTTATTTGGCCCAAATGACAAGTAAAACTTAATTTTGCAAATGACACCAGTAAATGTAAAAGTAAATGTTGTCGGGATTCTTTAGGGAGAGTTGGCATACACCATTATATTTGTAGGGTTTTTTTTTTTTTGCAATAAAATTATGTGTGTGTGGGATATAAAAATATTACATGAAAGGTGCTGTGTGGAATGGTTGCAGTTTTGCTTTTATTTACTTATATATTAATATTCTGCAAGCATAAGCAGGGTGAGATTGTTGCTTCACCTCTTCTGGGAAGGGTGGTGCCATCTGGAGTGAAGGGGTGTAGCATGTTTCTCTTGTGGGAAACTCTGAGTGTTTGTTACTTTCGGACATCTGTGAGCAGTGGACTGTCTTGTGTTTTGGTGGGCCTGCCATATCTGACCTTTGACCTGTAGACAACCGTTAACATACACAGCTGTGGAGAACACACCTACAGAAGACACAACCCATATCTTATTTAAAAAAAGAAGAATAAATAAATAAAAAACATTTCCACAAAATTTTCCATAACACTTTTCATTAAAAATAAAATAAGGAGCAGTCCTCAGACCATAGTTATTTTTTATTTAAACCAGATTTTTTTTTTGGTTTTAATATTCTGAAATTTATTTTTTCTTTCTTTTTTTTTTTTTTGTCCATACAGTGAAAATCAATTTATTCATTTAGCAAACCATTTTATCCAAACTGACAAATACAGAAGCTAATGGTGCCAAATGGTTTCACTATTTTAATTTCAAAGTATAACCTTTTGTATTTTGATTTTACTTCTTCACCAAACATTTTTCATAAAAATACAATAGGGAGCTAAAATCCTGACATTTGAACCTGAAAAAAAAAAGTTTTAGGTTTTTCCATTATTCTTTAATTCAAAAAAATATTTGTATTTTTTAAATTTCATTTTTTCAACTTCTTTTTAATATGAACTATTATGGTAATTTGTAGTTAATTAATTGTAATCATTAGGAAATTGCAAAATACCACATAAGCTTTTTTCTATTGGTCTCAAGTCTTTTGGGGCCACTGTATGTATTTTTGTCTTTAAACTACTTGTTTTTGGTCCATGTGTCTGTGCAACAGTAAAATTACCTAAAGCATTTAATTTTAGCGATGTGTTGCAAATATAGAAGCTTTAAAGTTTTTGACTTCTTTAAAGTACTTTAGAGTAGTGCTTGATGTGCACAGGGAACAGTTATTTAGCACTAGCTGCAGTTAGTGTGGTCACTGAGTTTTGCCACATGAGCAGAATATGTGCAAAAATATTGATAAACCGCATGCATTTCACAGCAGTTATTCCGCACACTTGTTTTGCGTACTAGAAATAAAAAAGACAGAACTCTAATTTGAATTCTTCTGACATCTAAATCTGTGCTATCTGCTAAACACATTTGACTGGGCATGTATAATGGGCCCTTACTGGCCGGTGAAGCGGGACAGACTTAGTCATAGTTACTAAAGGAATCCCTTAACTCGAAAACACCCCTCCCCCACCAGACGAAGCTCACCACAGTGCCTGCGCAGAATCAGAGCTCTTTAATCGGCCTAATTATTCAGTTTTCTCATAGAATGGCTATTGGCCTGCTTGGAACAGATTCTGTCTGGGTTTTCAATTGAATTGGCCACGCTGGACTGAATTGGCTTTGAGCAAGAGGTGCAGGAAACATAAAGGGCCTATCCTCTGAATATTCCTGCAACTCACTGAGCCGCTCTTTGCAGACAGAGAGCACTCAAAGTGCTGCCTAAAACATCCCACCCCTGTTATGACATTTACGCTAATGAGAGGAGATAAAGCTATGAATTACGCCTCCTCCAAGCCTCTTGTAGTACGCTGAATGCAAAAGGAAGAAAGAAAATTAGCCAAAGTAAGCATGAAATTTTTTTTTTTTAATCTGAGAATGGCACGGATTAAAAATGACCTCTGAATATGTTTACAATCTGATTTTAACATACTTAAATTACACACTTAACTTAAAAAAAGGTGTTTTTTGTACACATCCCGGTAATTAACAATGCGTTAAGGTATGCTTATAAAATCAAGGAATGCGATATACACATTGAAAATAGAGGCAGAATCTGTTTTTGTCCGTGTGGATTTTTAAAATAAACATCTTCCTGAAAAGTAATGTCCTGGAACAACATTTATAGCCTGCCTTTCATTTTATATTAACGTGGCACAGAACATTTCACCCCACTAATGTAGCACAGTAGGTGGGGCAGCGACAGATATCATAGGTATAATGGGTGATGAGATTTAAGATAACACTCTTTTTTTTCTGCCACGGGAGCACTTCAGCTCATTTAGCGTGTGCACACTGGCTAAACGTTAAACAGGAACCTATAGGAGTCTGTTATTTACACCACTTTGATCTTCAAAGAAAAACACGGGATTTACGCGCATTGAACCTGGCTGCGTTAAGGCGTCTATTGTTTCAGACCAAGTCTTATTATTGGCATTTATTATACGGGGCTGTGACATCCGCTCTCTGTGGCCACATTCATTAACAGTGTTTTGGTGTCTCGTTTCGCGCGTCTCTCTGCGAATGGGCAAAACAGGAAATGAACTCTGTGAAATAGGTCAAATTGAAGTTCCTGTTTCACCTCACTCAGCTCTGTCTGGTTTGTGTTTGCTGCTCAGGGGCCAATGAAATGCTCAAGTGAAGCTTTAATGTTCTGCATGAGAATTAAATTATATCTGCTATACCTTTAAATAAACACAGAGCAGACTTCGTTAAAAGCTGGTTCACAGAGAAAATAAATAATCTGTCATCATTTACTCATCCACGTGTAATTTCAAACCAGTTTGCATTTCTCTTTTGATGATATTTTGGAAAATACATGTGTTTTAGTACATACAATGAAAGATGAAAGTGGACAAAACACATTCTTCAGAATGTCTGTTTTTGTGTTCCTCATATGAAAGAAAGTCATACAGGTTTAGAACGACATGCATGAGAAAACGTTTTTCTAGGTGGTGCCAACGTGACCTGTAAATCCGTGCGTTATATATGCAGTTTCACTTCTTTTTGTATGCCGTTTGACTTGAAACCCGTTTACTAATCTGAGGATTAAAACTAATTTGGATCAATGCACAAGGAAGCGCTTTTTTAATGCAAGCAGGTTGACGTTCTTCCCCTTACTGCAAGGCCTTAGTTAAACACTCTGGACTTGTGGTTAGAGTAAAAGTGTGACAGCTCATAGTGAAAAAGTGTGTGATGACCTTGTAACCTCTCCCCTGATAAACAGAAGATGACTTCTTTGTACGCATGCCGGTCTTCCTTTGAACATGCTTAGCGCTAGAGTAAAATCTGCAAGGTGACACTGCACGTTGACTAATCCGCCCTTGTGCGTATGATCTCATGCAAAGGCTGTAAATACAGCCTTACGTGGATACCGCACACTTACACAACAGACACGTGTACCATAAAAAGTAAACATACCGGCTAGGAGTGAGACACACCCATGCACACTTGAGGCCTAACGTGCTGCAGACACAAAGTACATGGAGAACAGTAGGCTTTATGTGTTTTGGTACAAAAAGGGGTGTTTCCTGAGCGATCGTGTTTGTTTGGGGAAGTGTGGTTGGTGCAGTATAGTTGACCTAGATATAGTTTTAAACATGCAACTGTGTCTGTTCCTCCCCCCAGCTGAGCTCTGCAGGTGCTGCGAGTCAGAAAGTCTTTGCCTGGATGTGCTCCAACTCTGTGACTCGGAAAGAGACTCTTAGGTCTCGGTGTAGTGGGGGCATTAAATGTTTGAACACGGTGCTAACAGCCTGCTCAAGTATCTGAGCGGTCTCTGTGGTTATTCAAATGTTTCCATGGTTACTTCTCACCCAATCGGATGACTTTGAATCCACTCTGACCCTCTGAGCTGTGGCTGAAGGTTCCTGTTTGCAGAGCAGGTTTGATTCCTACCCCCCTAGGGGCAGAAGTTTTCGGCTGTGGCCTTGGATCGGTTATTTAGTGCAGTTTTAACCCTCCTCCTGCACCCATTTTAATTAAAGCATTTGTCAACAGAACAATAAAACTTGTTCTCTATTGTTTGTTAGGCAGCTGAAGATCCAGCATGGGGAGATTATGAGGTCTGTTGAAGTTCATTCCAGCACCTATAACATTTTATTTGGAGATAAAATAAGCTAGGCTAATGTTCCTGTAAACATCTCTCTGAACTTTTCCTCTGAAGTGCCATGCCCCGTATCACCCATTGATTCGATATCAGTAGTCGACTGACGACTGAATCAAAACCAAAACGTAACACTCCCACGGTCATCTGACTTCACATCTGTTGTGTCTGATTAAAACGCAGCGCCTTTGATCAGTTGTTTACGACAGACTTGAAAGAGACTGCAGAGCGAGGGAAAAAGGAACAACTCTCAAATTCAGTCTGAAACTGATTCAAAGTACATACAGATCAGAGGATGAAAAAAGGGCAGTACAGCAGCTCCCAATTTAATAAACACTGTTAGGTCTGAATTGAGGCTTCTCTGACAAATATTGTCTTTGGAAGAGCTCCAGCTTTTTTCCTTAGATGAATCCGTGCCAAATGAAAACTCCTCCAGCCCAGAGTATTCTCTAGAGCCCTGAGTGTTGTTATGGAAAGTGGTGCGGGGAAGAATGCCCTCTCCGTACCCTGTTGAGGTGGATACTATAATTAATTTTCTGCAAAACCAGCATTAAAAGACAGAAAAAAAGAACACTTTGTTTGACAGGGATTTAAACTTCTTGAGCCAACTTGTAAACAGAAACAGAGCCTGCTGCCTGGATTTCTCTGTCATGGAAACTCAACCTGCTTGTCAACCCTCTAGTGTCACTAAATAGTTATTAGAATAAATGTGCGTGTTATTGCAGTGATAATATCGACAGCGGTTCACTTCTTTAGGCCTTTTGTCCTTCAATCCAGCCAAGAAATATAATTCTGATATCAGGAGTGCTTTGAAAAATCTGGTTTTGATCAGAAAGGCATGTAATGACTGAGTCTTTGGGATTAGATTTGGGATTAGAGTTTTTCTGTAACCCTGTTTTGCTTTCCTCTGTTTGCCCTATGCCCTTTGATAAGGGTGAAGAAGTAGATGTGCTTTCTACCAAGCAAATGTAGCTTGTGGAATGCAATCATAGTGGCTTGTTGTCATTTAGCATCACAAAACACGTAATTTACTAACTCAAGCATAGCATGCATTTCTGCATGCTCCATGTTTGTGCAGCTGCCTGCAAGACAAAGGACAAGATGGAAAAAGTGCATCCGTTTCAATTTTCCTGTCTTTGCCATCTGGTAGCTGAGGTGAGGTTCTGGTTTATGGGTAGACTCATGCACCATTTAGGGGCTGTTTGGAAGAGAAGAGGAGGAAGAGAGCATGCATCAGTGAAAGGACCATGTCCACCCTGCCTTTAACTCGGTCATTACCAGCATATGGCTAGTGGCTGTTTTCACCGCTCTGTGTCCACATGCTCTCTGCCATCTATTATGAATGCAACCATTATGAGTGATTGTGAAGGCCAGGCAACCCAGCTGGAGCTAGACTGTTGTTCAAGATCTGTAATTTATTGGCTTGAAAATCCTGCAGTTAATTCCACTGGATGAGAATTTTGGAATGTTTGGATGGGGAAACAGATATCCTCTGGGTGGGAATGAAGAACATTTTTGGTTCATTGGACCTGATGATCCACTTGCAAACTTTATCTCCAGTTTAACCTGATGTAGGATGCAAACCACCACTCATCCAATTGTCTTGAATCCCTGTAGTCAAGCATATTGATCAAAGTTAGTGAGACATCCTGTTGCCGAATTTTGGCATTGAACATTGTGATAAAATCATGGACGCCGCTGTCCCAATCCACTGCTGTACAGTGAAATGTGGTCTTACTTTATATCCTTGTATTTTAGATGAACCAGACATTCAGGAGACCTTAGTGACCCAGCTTCATTCATGCATCTGTCACAGCAAGAAAAGACAACCTTCATCTTCAAAACTAACCTAATTTTTCCCCTCATTGATTCAGCTACCTTCTCTAAGGTAGGACGAAATGCTAGAAGAAAGGAGCTTGACAAACTTTGGTGGATCTAGCAGGCTAAGCGATCCAATGTGATCCATCTTTCCATCCATTTGTCAGTCCACCAAAGCAGGATGTTATAGAAAGACAAACATAATTTCCGCCCGTTGAATCAGCCGTCTTCACTAAAGTAGTCGAATTTTATCCAACCTTCCATCCATCCATCAATCCATCAAAACCAATTAGACCAGTAGCACCTGCGCCTGCTGCGCTCATGTTACAGCAGCACAGTTCCTGG
>SCHK01103277.1:0-16284 GCA_004124795.1 Poropuntius huangchuchieni
ATTTTATTTGTATTATGTTCTCAAAACACTTAAAACATGCAATAGTGAGGGGACGTTGATACTGTTTCCTATGCAATGACGTTAGCCAATCATAACAGTGACTGATTACTGAGATGCCTTAAAGGACACACTCCTTTAAAACAACCTGTTTCTGTTTAGAATGGGAGTTGAAAATAATCATTGTCCACATTTATTTATTTATATTGTGTGTGTGTGTGTGTGTGTGTGTGCAAAAAAACTTTATTAACATTATACTGTAAGCAACCTCAAAGAACATATTAAAATAATTTAAAAAAAAATCCATGTCATGACCCCTTTAATTTTTATAAGAAAAGGTCCAAACCACAAAATCTTTATCTTGTTTCTCATGGTTTCTCCTGGAAACTTCTTATTTATGAGTTGACAAATCGTAATTACGACGTCAGGTGCGTTTAAGTCACTTTGGTTGGAACAAGATAGCAATTTAAATTTTCTACATAAAATTCAACATTCAACTCTACATCTACAAAATGATTAATAAAGAATGTACATCTGTTTTATTACGTTTATGAAGGTGATGTAAACAGAATCATTATGTATCCTATGGTATTTATACAATAATATAACATTTTGTTTGTGTAACATGGTTTTATTGTACATGAAAAAAACAAAAACAAATTTACCATCAATACAGACACTGCATATATAGTCTTTGACTGCATCCATCCGACTTGTTTTCTCACCATGTGTGTTCAACACGTACAGTAAATACGATCTATCCGACATGACTTGTACGCACCGTCATGCATCAGATTTTTAGGTAATGAAAATGACCTCAGAGGACTGTATTATTATTGCGGTGGTTCTTCTTGTTGCTGTTCTAATTGATTTGTAGGCATTAAGATAACATACAGGGAAGATTAGCCTATAAAATCACTTCAACCTAAATACATTTTTCATGTCCATGTTTTGTGAGTAGCCTTAATTTTGCAGTTTTTTCACTGCCTTATCCACTAACCTTGTACATTATGGTGTTGAGTAGTATCCCTCCAATTCTGAATAAAACAGTTCAGATGCAAAGCCTGAAAGTGCCATTTGAAGTTTTTTTTCCTAAAATGAGCATTTTCATCAGGCTCCTATGTGTAGGTTCAGTAATTCACTTTAACAGCAATGAATAGGTTGTTTTCATTGCCTTTAAAGTGCTGTAAAATATCTGAACATAAACATAGGAGCTTAGAGGCTTTTGCATCTGACCTCTTCATATGCTGACAAAATTATATATTAAGTGGCTTGTTTAAAACTTAATTTTTTCATTCTATATTCAATTTCTAAAGACAACTAAACTTCTCAGTTTGAGATCTGTTCAATTAATTCCCCCACATCACTGTCATTCAAGCCAAAAGCTTCAAATAATTAGCTCCAGTCATTATCATTACTGGATCATGATCAGACTGCACCGAGTGCCTTCTTCTCCGTAGCGAACAGATTAGAGTTCATTATGTATTGCGAACGGCTTTACCTGTAGGTACCAATATAGTGTTAGCCGAAGTCTTGCCACGGAGGACTCATAAATAGCTAGCTTAATTACAATTTCACACAAATCAAATGAAAGAATGAAGGAATCAATAAATCAGTAGATCTCTGGGTAGGTGTCTGGGCAGACCTTATTCTTTTATTTGTTTTCTCTTTTTACCACTCCTCTCCTCGTCAGTGGGGAGCAGGAATCCCAAATTATCCACAGGGTTACGGGGCACACTGCCCCGGAGCCCCTCACCCCATAGCAGAGGTAACGTATTCAATGGCCTGGGGCGAGTGGTGCTGCGAGTGAGCCCTGCTGCATACTGATGGGTGAGCAGGGGAGGCAGTAATTGGTGCAGTGGAGGAGAGGGGAGAGAAGGGCAAGCACAGGGAGATGATGGCTTTGTTTCCCCCTGTCTGTCTCACGCCTAGACTCCTCCCCCTCCTGCCATCACCCACCCCGTACCCCTCCGACACACACTCGCATGCTCCTGTCCATCAAAATACTTAAAGAGGTAGTTCACCCAAATATTCAAATACAGTCATGTCGTTGTTACAGTACAGAGATGAAAGAATAACGTACAAGTTTCTTTTTCTGCTGTGGTCATCATTCATTTTCAAACTAGGGAAAAGAGCAGCTTTAAATTTCCCCTAAATAGCAGCTTCTGTGTGCCACGCGTGAAAGAAAGCCATACGGAATTTAAATTACACTGTAATGAGTAAACGACATTTCGAATTGTTTTTCTTGAACCATCCCTTTAGGATAATAAAAAGTCTTTGCTGTCAGATGATGCACTTGGTAGACATTCTCAAAAGGCAGAATATGAACAAATCATGGAAAGTATCTACAATCATGCTGCTCTCGCTGAGAGACAGCCTGGACAATGATCAGTGTCTTCAAAGTTAGCTTTAAATCATTTGTCTTGAAGAACCAAATGTTTATTCTAACCACAAAGGAAGGAAGATGACATCTGTGTGAGTTTTGGACGTTTTATCCAATATGATTTTTTATTAGAAACCTTCAAGCACTAAATCATCTTACTGTTCATTGTACTGTACGTTTTCTACCGGGCTTACAAAGAATATAGCAACTGTCAGAATATCCACAATACATTGTTATTTATATACACATTCATTTTAACCAGTGTTTAGTCATTTGAATTCTAATTTATTTTCATGTGCAACAAGCGATTGAAAAATGCCGTTGTTGTTATGTACAGTTATGTAGTATGATGTATGTCATGTACTAACATCCTTTTTCCACTATGCTTCTTTTTCCCTGCAGTTCTGAAGAGGGACAGATGTGTTTGTAATCCAGGAATTATCATTTCACTACACGGTCACCGCATGTCTGAACAGTGCACAGCGCGGCTGTAACATAGGGGTAAGTAGAAAAATATAACCACATGGGCCTCCACTGCATGTCAAAGCTAAAGAGGAGAAACTAACAGAGGCTTCAGTTTGCTGGCTAATTGGGCCCTGGTGGCTGACACCGTAGACTCATGAGCAAAACAAACATCATTTCAATATCTCCACAACTGGACCCTTTAAACCATGATCACAGAGCAAAGTGGTTCCAACGCAAGACCACATCTAATTAATCTGAGTCAGGAGCTTTAAATGAAGTTAAATCCTTTTTTCTTTTTTTCTTTTCTTTTACATCAATGGTGTGTTCAATTACGATGTGCGCTGTGGCACGCTTTAGATCTGGAGGACAGTTCATATGGCTGTAATTAGCAGGCCTTGTTAATGAAAGAGGAGGCAAAGCCTGCCCGGAGATTGACTGTACTATCACTGCCAGTGGGCAGTGACCTTTGTAAACTTCAGTCTCCAATTATAATTGATATGTAGGGTGATTTCAAATAACTCTTAAGTTGATTTTTGGTGTAAAACAGCGACATTTGTACACAGTAAGGAAAGACAAGTGTAACAATTATTTTCACCAGAGATGAGACCAACCCCTACAGTAATTGGTGAGCGTGAATGCATGTTTTTATATGATTGTGTTCAAAAAAAAAAAAAGGTGGTAACAGACCAACAGAGAATATGCTTTGCATGCAACTTTCCATAAATTAGTATATTCTACACTGAAAACATGATAACCG
Source organism: Poropuntius huangchuchieni (assembly GCA_004124795.1). Lineage (NCBI taxonomy): Eukaryota > Metazoa > Chordata > Actinopteri > Cypriniformes > Cyprinidae > Poropuntius > Poropuntius huangchuchieni. The sequence goes on from SCHK01103277.1 coordinate 3,603, forward strand.
GCAAATGATACCTTTTAACATGATCTAACCCATAAAAATGACTTTTGTTGATATAAGTTAAAAGAACATATATATATATATATATAACATAAAGCACATACATTTTTAATGTAACCTAAGAAATATAAATTCTTACCTTTTGTAATTATAGAGTTCGCCCTGTTTAATACTGCACACAAATGAAGCAAGTAAGCACTATATTTAATATTTTCAAGATTTGTAATACAAGTTGAGCAGAAAAATAACATCACACAAGCAGCACTTTCTGGCTGAATTTAAATGATTTAAGCCTTTTATTTTTTGGGTTTCATTTAGTGTATAATTCATGAAAATATTCATTTTATTTTTATTTTATTCTACTGAGCTGCAGTTCTGCTATGTAGTTTGAAAGCACTAATGTCACTTTTGCCGTTACACTGTTGCTTGCAAACTGCTTGTTCTGCGTTGCGTTAACCAGACTGAATTGTAAAAAGCAATCAATCCGATTGTCTTTTTGAGCAAGCCTTTACTGTCCTGTGATTTCACCCTGTCGCATTCCAGAACACCAGATATACATATTCATCTGACTCCTATAGAATGTGTCAAATAGAGGTGTCCTAATTGTGTCCTTTATGAAAGGCTATTAATATTGAACACTTCTGCAGTGACTGGTTTTTTTTTTTTTTTTTTTACCGTGAGACAAAAAGACGATCTCTGCTTATCTCTAATGATACCTGAATCCCATGAGGTGAGAAGAGAAACTGCGAGTGGCTCCAGTAGATTCATCAAGCCAAATATTGTGTTCTTTCCTCTGGAGGCTGAGAGTCACATTGCATTATATCACTGTTAATTAAAATGAAATATGCGGTTAAATTATTCTGTGTATTGTTGCCTGACGGGGTGTGCGCAAGCTAAACGCCGACCATTGAGGCGACAACAGATAGCTAACAAAGGTGTCTTTCTCTCTTTCTTTCCATCCCCATATCTTCCTTTCTATCGTTTCACCAATTTCCACTTCCGTGGCGCTTTGTTCTCAAGGTCCTTCCTCAAGGGTGCGCAACGCAATTCAGTCAAGGGATGGAGAGAAAGAGATTTCCCATGTTTATTAAGCTACATTTTTTCTTGATTATTGTTATAATGTGTCACCAAGAGGGCTGTCCTTTTCTATTAACTTTGTTTAACATTTCATTGCTTTGACGATAAAAGGAAAAGAAAAGGATGGAGAAAGTAAACAAGCTCCTCGCAACCGGTTATCGCCACAGAAGGGGTGACTTTGTTTCCGAGGCGGTCGGTGGCCCTCCTCATCGTCCTTTCATCTAAGCCTGGCCTTTCTGATCCAAGAGCCGAGCCTGTCAGGGCCGCACCTGTAACGGAGGGACCTCTGGCCCCACGCTGCTCACTCGCCCGCCTGCCCTCAGACTCGCACTCCGTATCGCAGCGGCACTCCTCGCCCCTGCCAATGCCCCTGAGACTGGCCACCACCCCAGCTGTTAGCCACATTCTAATGCACTCCGAATAATATTAAAGCCAAATCAGTTGAATTTATTAATCCGGACAGGCCCCTAAGAGAGATACTTTTAAAGGCCAGCGACTTAATTTAAGCTCTTAAAGGCTACCCCAGTGCACTTGATGTATTGCGAGAAATTACGGCTCGGTGTCAGTGAGCGTAATACGCCCACTGTATAAATAACATGCAAACTACGAGTTCGCAGAACAGAGGCGTGCACCCTCAGGCTCAACTGCAGTCGTGACTTTAAAATTTAATTAATATTTGTACCCGCTTCTCACTGTAATCTTTGCTCTCGTGTTGGCTAGTCTTTGTTCATCTACATACGTTGCCGGCTTTTCTTTCTGAAGTACAGACAGGAGATGTGGGAATATCTTCGACAGGCTAAGCGTGTAGGTTAAGGTCTTCTGTTGGTGCGGCCCACCCTGAGAAGAGTAAAAACAATCGGTTTTGTCATTTGGATCTCATTAGTGTCTGATTCCAGGAAAGCCCTTCTCGTTATTGGTGTCAGAACTGAGGCCTGACCTCGGCGATCTCAATACAGCCCCTCAGCAACACGACGAGTCTCTGATGTGTTTTTATTTTGACGTACTACTAAGGAAAACAAATCAGAACTAAAGTAATGTGACATCTTTATGTTAACAAGAAGCTTTTGCTTATTGCTGCCTTATGAAGACTCCGCAGGAATACACGGCGAGCTGAGGGAGGGTCATTTCCCTTTAATAAAAGCACCCGCGTAACAATAATTGAGGAACAGGGGCATCTTATTAAAACGAGATTTGGTTGGCATTGCTTCTGAAAGAGAATGCGCCACCTGCAAAGGAAGTATTGCAGCAGTCTCGCTATTTGGCGTTTCAGTTTGACGCCCGCTTCGGGGCTGCATATCAGGAAAAAAAAACAGGTTGTAGGGGTCCTTGCGCACAGTCTGCCCATGGTGCTGCCTGAAGGACTACCATGGAAACAAGGAGTGCGACAGGCTCTAGAGGGACCTGCCACAGCTGCAGGCACTTCCTTTCTGACAGGCTGATGAAGACATCAGCTTCATACCAAGCAAAACAACAACTATTGAAGGAGAAAAAGAGAGGGAGAGAATGATGCAAGCAGTGTTAACTGCTGTGTGGATGAGATGTTCATTAGTGAGTTTGGGGAACATATTCAGGGACCATATTGCCTGTTTAGTAATCTATAGAGGTTTGAGGTTTCAATCCCAGGAGGCTGAGGCAAACTGATAATTTTTTAAACATGATTTTGTTTATTAGACAACACAGGAGGAGAGGGGGGGAATTATTCAGCCATGTATTGTCTCCATTGTCCTCCATCACGGCCTAGGTTTGTATCCAAGGTGAGAATTTAATTCATGTAATAAAAAAAATTAAATATTGCAAAAACAATTTGAGAATAAAGTTTTATTCTTAAGTGTTCACGAGAATAAAACACTTTTTTGGCCATAAATTAGAAATCTAAATTGAAGCCAGTGAGGAGGACTCGGGTTAAATAAATAAATAGATAAATTCTCTAGGGCATGTATGAATTTCCTTTTTTTTTTTTTTTTTTGATTTGATTCTGATTGCATGTTTCTATCCATATTTTTTATGCGATCCAAAATGTGTATAAAACGGTTGATCTAATGGATCTATAGTGCATATTTAACACAAAAGCTGAAGAAGAGAGCATCGAAAGCTACGAAATTACTTTTTGTGCACAAAGAAAAAAAAAGACTTTATTTAACAATTCGTCTCCTTGCGATCAGTGGATACTCTCCAAAATGGTGCCAGGGTGACGCAGAGACGACGAATTGTTGAATAAAGTGGTCATTTTTATTTTCTTTGCGCACAAAAAGTAATCTCGTAGCTTTGTAAAATTACGGTTGAACACCTGATTTCATGTGGATTATTTTAATGATCGTGGTAATTACATTGCTGTCTATGGGAGGGTCAGAGAACTCTCAGAATTCAGTAAAAATATCTTAATTTGTGTTCAGATGGTGAACGGAGGTCTTATACGGTTTTGGAACGACACGAGGGTGAGTAATTAAGGACAGAATTTTCATTTTTGGGTGAACTATCCCTTTAATACACCACGCCACTATGTCACAGGCCATGTGACGACATAATTGTTTTTTGTTGAAACAACCTATTAAAAAACCTATTCACAGTTGATGCTGTTTAAAGCTGTTTAGTTGACGGTCGAGAGCTGAATGTTAGAGGGTGTGCTAATATTTTGTGCATTCATTTTCGGCCCACAATTTGACTTTTCTAAATGTCTGAAGCATCAAAGCATAAGATTTTCATCAAGGCAGTTTACCCAAAAACACTTGTCAACACGAGCTCTCGGAGATGAATGCTGCGTCGGGCCTCTCTGTATGAGAGATTCCAATCGGCAGCCTCTCATTTCATCTGCGTTTTGAGACAGTCTTGAATTTTTGAAGACCGCTGCTCTCCTCCAGCACAAACACTTCACATCCACTTAGAGGCTCGCTTTCAAGTTTTGGTGCCAACCCGGCGACTAGCGCTTTCCTGCAAGCATTGTTTAATTGGTTTCACCTCACGCAGACATTTGATGGGGTCTCATTTACTAAGCTAAGGGACACTGGCCCTCCCCTCCTCGCTCTCCCTCTCCGTGGCCCCCCAGCGGAGTCGGTGCAGGAGTTTGTGTGTGGGATTTCTCTCGTCAGAGCGTCGCGGGTCACCTCCACTCCCCCTCGCTTTGAATAGGACCCCCGGTGGCAGCTCCTGGGAGAGTGCCGTGATGTCTCTATCAGACTGTCAAAAGAGATAGCCCCAGGCTCCAGCAGGTCCCTGAGAGCCAATCAAACTCTTCACGCTGCACCAACCGATGCTCTTTCACCAGCACCAAACTGCAGAGGAGTGAAGGGAGGGTGGGAGAGACGGAGGGGGGCAGGCTGGGATGCTGAGCACTCCAATCAGTCTGAACAAACTCCCTGAGCTGGGGTCTCGGGCTCATCTGTATGGCTACGGCTATTTTTACAAAGCGTCCGCTCGGCTATTTACCTCGCTCGCTAAATTATTGAGGGAGAGCAAGCGAGCGGACGACATCTGAGGAAGTTTCTTCTTTCTGTTCGGTTTTACATTTCTTTGAAAGAAACTTTTCCCGACTTGCTCTGATAAAGTTGTCTGTACATCGAGGCGAAGGACAAAACTTAGCGCTGTAAAAAAAGGTGCAAATGAACACAGCGCTCGCTGTTAACTTTATTAATATGTTAATAATCGCTTAATATTAATTTCCAATCGACGCTCTGAATGCCAACATTCAAGATGCACCACTTTGGAAATGTTGCTTTCTATAAAAATGACTCTCTGATAGCGGAGAGGCTGGAATATGTCTGTAATATGAATAAATAAGTTGATGAGGCAGGAAATCTCCATTTGCTCTACTTGAAGCCCCATCACTGGTGCTAACACTACAGAGTGATGGGTCTAGTAGAGAGCCATTAGGCACTGGAGGTGATTTTAATGAAAATGGGAGACGCTAAGTGCGGGGTATGGAGTGTATATACTCACTCGCTCTCTCTCTTCCTCTCTCTCTCAATCTCCCTCCCTCTTTATGAGAGATGAGCTCTCTCATCTGGACCTTGTTATTGTCAGCGAACTACAAAAGCGGTGCATTAGCTGACTGCTCTGGACACACAGAGACTTTGATGTTTTCCTCCAACAGTGACCAGCATCCTCTTCTGAAGTGTGGGCTGGGTAATAATACTGTGTGTATCTTTCACAAATAACGCAGAGTTAAGGATGCGAGAGAAGAAAAACACATTTAAGATGTCAAACTTTTTAAGTCATCTTTATCTTCTGCATAAATGTACAAAACATGGAAGATTCACAGAAGAAAACGAACAGCATACGTTATGAAATGAACAATTTTAAGCTGCATTTGCAGTAATAAAAATCTGTTTAAACGAGTATATCATAAATATATTTTGCCCTCATTTAAATATTCCCTGCTGTAAACACAAGCAACAGGAAGCATGTATGTTTCGCTTGTTAAATGAACCAGAATGCGGTCTCTAAAAAGACATTAATATATGAAAAGGCTGCGTCGCATTTCATTGCATTTCAGCGTGACCACATGCACAGGCTGGTGAAGCCCGTCTTTACCTTCATGTGCTCAGACACTGTGACCATGTGAGTTCGCGAGGGCCAAAGGCCCCGTCAGGAGGGGCCCCTCACACACACACACACACACACACAGCATCACACAACCGATGAATACACCTCAGTGGAAATAGGGATGGTTTGGCACAAGGGGGCTCCTCCTCCACTCGCACGGGGCATTATGACTTAAACAGACCGTGTCTTGAAATGCCGTCCGTCCCTTTCATCCAACACGTCCGTCGGGTTTCAGCGCAAGCGTTTCTTCTTCGCTGGGCCCTGGTTGCCGAGCTCAGCTCTCGGCTCGCTGTACTGCACCTGTAAAAACAAACAGCTCTTTGGTCAGACGCAGGTAATCGGAGCTGAGGCCCGCTCACGGTAATGGCTCCCCTGAGGAGAGCCGGTGCAAGGGGAAAGCCAGGCGGGCGCGGCTGTAATGAATCATTTTTTAAACACAGGAGCAGAGGGGATTAATCACAAGGAGGAAAGATTTGAAAAGTCAAGGGTTCCGTACCAACACAGCGGTGACTACACCACCCCCACCTATAAGAGAACTATACCGGTTGAGCAGACCCGCTGTCTTAGGTCCTCGCAAACCGAGGAGTTGCGAGTTGTGTCCTTCCTGTGAAAAGTTTGTTGGAGACTAATTATAGCAGCTTGTAGGCAGGAGTAAGTGCCTGTGTGGCTCCGGCTGGAGCATTGCGGTTACAGATGATCACACACTTCCCCCGTTTCAGATGAACATGCTGTTTACTTTACTTAAAGCAGGGAGTGAACTCGGGTCAGAGGTGAAGGTCGTCATGATGAAAGTAGAGTTTCACTGAGAAACTGAATAAAGATTTTTTTCCTACAGATCACAGCTTATCCACGTACAACTACTAGACTGCAATTAAACGTTCAGATCTGGCATTCAAAAAGACGTTTAATAAGAAGTTGCTATATACTAAAAAGTCAGTCCTTCTCTTTTCGCAAAAAGAATCAAGTCATAATGTGATGATTCGGCATGTGAACATGACACTTTTTAGCCCATGACTAATTAATGGTATGATGTGCATTCCAGATGCATTTGCATTTCAATTACAAACTTGCTTGTCATTCAATACCAGTGGTTGACTGAGCTATTTAATACATTATTAGACAGAACTGTTAAAGGACATGGTATATGAACAAGTATTATAGCATTTTATAGCAGACGCTGTACAATTTCCTCTCATGATTTCAGCATTCAGCAAATAAGCATCATTTAAACGAATCTTTAACTATCTAATAAATATTTATTTACAAACTTGAAAAAATCCAGAATTTGAAATGATTTCTAATTTAGTAAATATTATGTCAAATAATCATAAATTTACTTGCAGCACAGGCTGGTGAAAAATCTTGAAATGAATCACTGTTAAATCATATTTCGGCTTTATATTGGTGATCAGCTCTCTAAGACATCGGCATCTGCCATCAGAAAATCCATATTGGTCCACCACTGCTCAATACATATATCATAAAGAATATTTTTGACACATTATGGAGCCCAAGTGCCCCTGGATTGTAATAACCTCCAAAGCATTCCCTACGATTTCATCATCAGCTTCTAAAAATGGCATTAAAGGCATCTTCTCTTGTCCAAGGCCACCGTGCAGTCCAAACAACATACAGCATCGACAAATAATTAAATACGGCATGAGGCTGATGGGACTCGAAAGCGTGGAGAATGCGTCCAAATGCTTTTCTTGTTTGTTTCTCCTCTAAACAATAACCTGGAGGTGTATCTGTAAGGTAGGGACTGCACACTAATTACCAGGCCCTGATTATGAGAATGGGAGATGGAGCACAAGGGAACAAAGAGACGCGGCAGCCTCAGAACATGAAACTGTCCTCAGAACTGACAGATGCTGCTTATTTTAGGACAGAGGGCCGCTGTATGAAGTCCAGTTTTGAGGGTTTGCGTTTGAAGAACAGCACAGGCTCTAATTGCCAAGTCATTTTCGGAACCGTGAGACAGGAGTCAATTTGAGCTTTTGTAACGTGCTGTTTATTTGGTCAATCCATTTTTAGCATAAAGGTTCGGACATGTTAAACTTCACGGGGACAGCGAGGATTTGCATACCTTTTTGGTCTTTATTGGTACGCTTAATGACCACTGTGCCGTTTTATTGGCATTTTGTTCTTTAAAAAGTGGCATGCACTTTTTTGCTTTTTCTAAAGATCATTCTGTCTTCCCATTTTTGGTGCGTCCCATTTAAATGAACAGCAGGCAGTTCATCCAACCACGAAAACATACTTCAAAAGGCTTAAAAACTCAGCAATGGTTTCCATCTTGTTTTGCCAACTTGCTGCTTCCACATGCCAAAACCAGTGTGTCATGCTGGCTTCATCCAACCACACAGACATATGTTAACGTAAAGTTGCAGAGGTTCGTCCCGGGGGGTTCGTCTGAGCCAATCACTCAAGCTCTCCAGTATCTGAGCAGGACAGGACGCACTGACAACAGTTAAATAGCCTTGATGATGGAGAGAAATATCCTCTGTGACAGCAGGACTCGCTTTGCATCCCGACTTCAGAATCTCACTCAGGGTCCGAAAGACGGAGCGAGACTCTCAGCGTTTGGCTGCACGTCCGCGGGCTTATGATGTAACCCCGAATGACATATCAGCCATGGATAATGTTTCATCACATATGGCGCCCAGCAGGACGGCGTTGGCTCAACACTTCATTAATCGAGTCCTCCAACCTGATGTGACGGGGGCCGCCACACTGCCAGTGTGCAGACACCGACCCCTTAGCCAATCCCTGAACCCTCAACAGCACCCTTCTTTTATCACAGGCCGACAAAACTGATAATCAGGGACAAGGCTGAAGCGTTACGGCCGAGGATAGATCAGAGCGGACCCCATCCAGGCAGCCGGGTGACTCCATCAAGACATGCTGGGAAATAATTGGGCCGGGGGCCGCCTTTAAAGGCGCGAGTCCATTAATAATCAAACACAGCCAGAGGAAATATCCTGGGTAACACTTGGGAATTCTGTTAGAGCAAATAATGCAGACATCTTCAGGGAATTCCTTCCTTGTCTTTGTCCCTCCCTCTCTCTCTAAATGTAAAACTGGACCCTTACCTTTTGAACATCAGAAGGCACCCTCTTGAGAAAATCCAGTATTTCATTATTGTCAATGGCGTATGGGTTGAAAAGCTTCTTGGTAAATTTGTTAACACCTGTGAAAACAAGTGTGCATTAATAAATAAACCGCACCTGCATGTATCTTACTGACAAAACAAACCTTGACCCAACAAACATTTGTCACTTTATCTGCTGTATGAAATTTATACTGATATACTGATAACTGTTTTCAACATACAGTAGGTAAAATTAGGGGCATTAACAGCAGAATAATGCCTTCGCTCACTCTTTCTCTCTTGCTGTACATACTGTACATCATCAAACTTTAACAAAAATTTACAAAGCCTCAGTCAGGAGAGGTGCAGCTGGCCTTCCCAGCCAACAGCGGATCATGTTCATGATTCTGATCAGCTGTCACAGGTAGAGTTATGGAAATGGATCACTTTTTAAATAGCTTTCGTCAGGCGTCAGTAAAAGAGTCGAGCTCAAAGCTCAGAGACAGTAAAGTGTGACTCTTTCTAAAACACCTCTGCATGACTTCCATTTAAAGAAAGTGGAGACAGCTTAACAGCAGCACTGGAGTATCACGCATGATTGGGTGAAAGGGCTACACATGGTGTCTCACTTACTTACCCCACACTAAAACTATGTACCGCAGTGGGATGTAGTACAAGGCGGCAGTCGCCAGAAACAGAACCAGGCAGGCCAGGAACGACAAGAACGGTACTGACCAGTTGAAGGTGCTGTCGAAGGAGACACAAATTAAATGTACATACATGTACTGTACTTATTAACTGTACCTATACACCTTCCTACATCAGAGTTTTAGTGCAAAATAAAATAAAAATCTAAGATTACACTATTATAATAAAGCCATACGGTTTCGAGAAGCCATAAAATGTTGGAAATTGAAGGTGTAATATTGTATGAATAAAGCAGACAAAAATAAGTAGGCATAAATAATAATCACAATAGGAACAGGTCACTTGAGTAAAACAAATGGATTTGAGGATTTACATAAATCATATGTTAATCTTTGGTCTTTATAAACGAATCCACTTTTTTTATTTTACTTGAATGTGCCACAGTATGTGAATGTAAAACAGTATTTTTAATAGAGGGTTCATAAAAAAAAATCGATGAATGAATCTATTCAACAAAATAAACAGTAAGCTTATGAGCATAAATGCATACGTGAGTTTCATAAGAGGTATAAAATTCTCTGTTCTTACTTTTTCACTCTTTCCCCAATGCAAGCCACTTCATCTAAAGTGTTCTGAACTGTAAGCACAATTTCTTGAACCATGTGGATTTTTTCCATCAGTCCTTTTTTCTCTGATTCCTGAAGAGAAAGAAAAAAAAAGACAGAGACTGATGAGGGAAGTCAGCTGCTAGACGCCGACAAAGGAGGAGCAGTTTATTTCCAGAGTGCCATCACCAGTATTTCATCTAGTCAATGGCCTGTAATGAGCTTCTGTAACATCTCCTCAGACGTGAAAATGTGTCAGCCTCTCCTCCAGAGCTGTCACGGATCTGGGAGTATTTCAGCATTCGTCAGGCGCAAACAATAAAGGTGCATCACAATCAAAGATTAAGCGGAGGAGGAAAAAGATGTAAAAATGGCAATCAGAAAGCATACAGTGAGAGAGGGACTCGGGAGTTCGAGAACACAGACGGCATAAGACGCCAACTTGCGAGGTCGTCTAATCCGCGAGTCTCTGCCGGGCAAGTCTTGGCACGTTTCCTGGGGTGCGAGCTTTTTCGAGTACCAGTTCTTGGCGTACGAAAGCTAAGAGTTGCCCACCTTATGGCAAGATTGAGTGCAGGGTTGAAATCATTGGATTTATCGTTTTCTGTAGCTGAGCTCGTGGGAGAAAGATTGCAATGTCTGAGTGTAATCCTGTTACACAAAGCAATGTTTTTACTTCTTGTAAGAGAGATGGGAAATCCCATTGTCTTCTTGTATTTGATGCATCACACAGTATTGGGTTGCTGTGTAATTCAGAGACATGGTCTAAATGGACTTTCGATGAGAAAAAAAAAAAGAAAGAGAGAAATTCTATTCCATTTTACTTAAAGAAGATTGCTAGGGTAATCTAACGTCCAAAGCAACATGATCACATCAGAGATTCCTCCGGCATAAGAGCCCATGAGTATAGTTCTCCAAAGGGGGAAGAGAAGAAAGAGAGAAACAAGAAGCCCTCACATCAAAAGGAGAAAATAATGACAGGAGTAATGACGGAGCGAGAGAATAAATGAGAGTATAGGGGGTGGTGAGAAAGACAAACGTGTGATCGAGCGCTGTATATGTTTGTCTAAGCGACCGTCCCCCAGACAGCGGCCCCGGTGAGCCGGCCCCTGGGAAAGCTCAGTCCAGACTCCCCACTGTCACTCTCCATTCGGCCCCAGACACAGGAAACCATAGGAAGCCAGTCATGCCTCCACTCAGCACACAGCATGTCCTAACATAGAGACTAGGATATCAATCAAGAGGAAATCAACATGCCTCCTGTTATGAGTCATTTCAAATCCCTGCTTTGTGAGGAAAGTGTCAAAGGAGGATAAAGTGCAGAAGAAGATTTATTCTTTCAGTGTATCAACTGTGTTTGATATCAGCTCAAATGTCTTTAGTGTTTCTTTGCTTAATAAACAGCGTGACTCTCGACCAACCGCAAGAAAAATGAACTTACAGTGCTCCCAAAACATATTTGAACACTTAGGTCATATATTATATAACAAAATATCAAACCAAGTGGCATTTATTTTAAATGATCACAAAGTCTCTTTTCAAGGAAAGCAAATTAAGTAATTTGCTAGGTAATTAGAAAATAATAATGAACTATTAATGAACATAACATGTTTTTTTTGGGTCCTTTCTACAGCTCGTAAGTGAGATCATAAACTTTGCTTTCTGACAGAACATATTTACTAGGTAAAGCTATGAGCACAATTCAGTAGGGGTGTAACGTTTTGGGGTCATGGTTCGATACGAGTTTGGTACAACAGGAAATGTTTTTTTGGTTGTTGTTTTTTAAAGTAGTGCTACACGCATGTAGCATGAGTACTTGTTTTTGATTGAAATTAGATATAAAAGTATCATTTAAAACAAAATTATTTGTGAAATTATGATAATGCACCTGCACAAAACAAAAACAGCAAACTGAATGAAAATGCTAATTTATTCTCTGACAGCAGGTGGCGCTTATGGAACAGCAGAGATATAGGGTCTGGATTATCACTGTAAACAAAGCAGATGCACTTATAAATATTACTTATATATGCATTATATGGAGGTAAGAGGAAAAGAAAATGCCATGGAAAAATGAAGATGTTCAGTTCCTCTCAAGGTACCGTACATATTTGTCTTCCTATATTTTGAGCATCACGAACAGTGAGCTTGATCTGCCTGGTACAGTATTTTATCCTCTTTACATACTTTATAAAAATTCCACACAAATTACATATGTGGAATTGATTGCAATGCAGATTGTGTGCAATACTGGACTAGAGATCGGCCAAAACAAACTAAAAACCACTTCCGATTAATCCAGAACCTGAAACTTTTGCAAAACAAGCAGGCGGTTCTTCGAGCCCTTGCGTGCCATCTGAACTCTCCGTTCTTGTTTTGGGTTGGTGCGTAGATTGCCTCTTTTTCTGCTCTTTCCTGCTTTGACAGTTAGCGTTGCTTTACCACGTTCGCCCCCTTTTGGATTGATCGCCATTGACTGATTGTATTGGTCGTCTGACTGCATGAACCGAACCGTGACGTCCGTACCATGATGGTTTGGGAAGAATACATTTACTGTTACACTCCTGTTACAATTGAACTTGAGTAAAAAGTATGAAATTTTAACTTTTTCAGTCTTTCCCCAATGCAAGCTACTTGATCTAAAGTGTTATAAACCATAAGATTATAAAATATCTGCTATTTAAAAATAATAAGTAGTTAATGTGATGAGCTTTACCTGTGGTTA
>SCHK01103277.1:16338-29197 GCA_004124795.1 Poropuntius huangchuchieni
CATTTTAACTTTTTCAGTCTTTCCCTAATGCAAGCTACTTGATCTAAACTGTTATAAGCCATAAGATTATAAAATATCTGCTATTTATAAATAATAAGTAGTTAATGTGATGAGCTTTACCTGTGGTTACTCTGCAAGGACACCCGAGTAGCACTGACTTAATACATCCACTTCAAACTAACTTGGAAAAAAATGGGGTCCCACTTTATGTTAGGTGGCCTTAACTACTCCTTGCATTTAAATTAAGCATTTGATACAACGTACTTATTGTGTACATACATGTTTTTACATTGTATTTATATTTTTAAAAATCTGTATGTAATTACATGTGTAATTAATTTCCGTAATTGCATTCATAATTACACTGTTGACCCATCCCTTACACCTTAACCCACCCTTAAATCTACCCATACCACCAAACTTGTCCCTAACCTTATCCGTATCCCACCTCAATAGCTGCAAATGCGTTTTGCAATACAATATAAACACAATAGGTAGATTGTACTTATTTGTTGAAGTAAGAGTACATACAGTAGTAGTTAAGACCACCTAATATAAAGTGGGACACAAAACGTCTTAATATTTTGTTATCTAATGATATTTTTAAGTGTGATTTAAGTGTCCAAAATCTTTTTGGGTCACTACATGTTATGTAACGTTTGTCACAGTTTGCTTTGGTACGGCTGTAAGTTTTTTTTAAATGACAAACATCAAATATTCACATTCATAACACTGAAAGCATTCATAGAAGCACAATATACAAGTACTGTGATTCATCTCCCTGAACCCCCTTGAAATCAAACATTCTTTTTTCCGCCTCTGAGGTGGAAACAAATTTTTTAGCAGAAATAAACTATCCGAGCTACACGTCTACTGATTAGAAAACCTTTGTCAGATCATATTCTCAATTCAGATGAAATTGTCAAATAACTTTTATGTTGGCTTAATAGGGAACAGATTGCACAAAGGCAAACAGAAAATGCAGTTTCACAGGGATGCTCGGCACAATCAAAATACCGCAAGGCAGGGTTCATTTAACATTCCTTTAATTGGGTAAATGGCGTCAAATTTGAATATTCATTCAAAGCTGGTGCAAATATTCGCGACTCACTTATTCCACAATGGAATAACCAGAGGAACGCACCTAAATAAAACACCTGCGTTATTGGCAAAATGTGTTGCAAATGGGTTTGTTAAAGCTGACAACCAGAGTACAAACAAGCGCAAAACACCCAACGCTCCCAAATGGATATGTCACAGGATTTTGCACTCTGGAATACACAATGATTATGACATCAACACTCTGTCCTTGTGGTATGTGCTGAAGGTGATATGTTAGATGCGAGGGGGGAGAGGGCTTGCGGGTTGGGAGACCACCGATGGTACCCCGGGGTGCGACAGAAGAAGGGGGTCAGCTCTCTGTCTGTCTAACCAAAGCGTGGTACTCTTAGGTGACCTTGTGCTCAGGGCCAAGCGAACAGGGCCTCCTGGTCATACGGGACACACATCCAGAGGGTTGTTTTCTCTTCCATCCTCTTGTTTTCTGATGCGATAAAACCAGCGTCAACAAAATTGATACCGAAAGCCGAAGGGAAGTTACATCGCAGCACGTGATTTGTAAATTTCCCTCTCTCCCCCAGGACAGATCTGTGCTCACAAAGGAGATCTGTTGTGTATTATTTCTGCAGTATCGCGGCCTCTCCTATCGGCTTTCTTTAGCTTCATTCCATTGCATCTGCGCCGCTCGGCTGCAGGTTTACATATTCACGTCCTCCAGGGGAAAACACAGAAAAACGGGCGGTAATCGTAACCTTCTCAGAGGGGACAGCCTTTATCCCCACGTTAACCAAAGAGTAGGAAAAAAACGGCGCTTTTGAAGTGATCAAATTTAACACCGATCATTCTCCAACCCCAAAACATTAGCTGCGATGACTTTGATAGGAAGTGTAAAGCTAGACTGTTTGATCTGCCTGCGTGATACCAAAGTCCAAGTGAAAAAACAAAATGGGACTTTGAAACAAGCCACCTTAAATTAGAGCTGACAACTTCAAATAAACACGGACATCTGGGTAATTAAATAAATGAAAGAAGATATTTCATTTACCCAAGACGTGAAAGGGTTTAAAAACACAATATATATCACTAGAAAAATACTGTTAATTCTGATACTCGTAATTGTAATTAATTAATAAAAATAAATAATGAAATAAAAATAAATAAATGCACAGGAATGGAATCGCAAGGTGTAATATTTCAGGCTAATTATATATATAAAACTAAACTAATATCATTTTTATGACATTAGCCTAATTTAAACGTACAGATTCACAGTCCACATATTTATTAGACTTTTTTTTTTTTTGTTTCTCCCTCCAAGATATATTACAATTGTTTAGCTGCTGGGCGTAAGCTAATGTGCTTGCACACACATATCATGCGTTTCATCCGTGAATTATCTGCTTGGCTTGGATAGGATTTGGAAGAGGAAGCTGTTTTTAACAGAGGGGTTCCTCTCAACAGATGAAGCTAGCCTGCGGTCATCATAGCAGAATATATTGAGCACATTATGGATATGAATCCTAGGCCCTAGCCGTACAGCGCAAGGGTCAGTGCTCGGAGGCTCAGAGCAGCACACTTCCGCACATCCAAGTCAGAAAGCAATAATGCATTATCTTCCTGTTAACCCGTTCTTCTCCGAATCAGACAGCGCAGACTAAAATGATTATAAGCCTGCCCTGCCTCATTATGAATTTATTCAGCACTCAGAATTCAGATTTTGACCATTGTGACCGTTTATCAGCCACATGCTCCAAACAATGAAACCATAACTAGGGCCCTATTAAATCCGTTTTTTTATTTTATTTTTTTCTTCCAAATTCTGTTTTTTCCATTTAAATTTTTCTGGATTCCATTTTTTCAAGACTCTAAATTAAATTTTATGAGCCAAAAAGCATGTCTACTTAATTGAAATTGTTAAACTTTTTTTTTATAAAAAAAAAATATTATTATATATATATATTTTTTTTAGAAANTAGCCAAAAAGCATGTCTACTTAATTGAAATCGTTAAACTTTTTTTTTATAAAAAAAAAAATATTATTATATATATATATTTTTTTTAGAAATACTGTGTTGTGTATTTAGCCTAAAAGTTTCTGGTAAATATTCCCTAAAAATACTGTTTTCAGAATAATTTTCATAGTGGTAATAGCACTATCAATACATTAATATATTTTTGGTACAGTTTGGAGTTAAACCAAACTTTTATTTTGACGGGTTGCTGTGAAGTCCTGTATATGATAATGACAATAGTTTTCTCGAAAGAAATGGTAAAATGTCATTAAGTGACTCTTAAGAGCAGTTCTAGATATTATTTTATGTGTTCATGTACTCATACTGTATATTGAGGTGGCAGAGGCTGAAAAACACACTGCAAGCGTCAAGCGCTTCAGTATGTGTTTAGTAATTGAATGGTGCATCTGCTCCATTGATTCACACAGAGACGCAGAACATGCAGGATCCATGTTTAAAAGTAACATTCACAGTCATCAGTCCATATCACGTTATGAATTATGTGTGCTAACCTACTTTTGATTTATTCAACAAATTGGGAAAATTCTATGACATTCTGCAGTACATACATTAAATACATTAAATTCCATTTTTATGACTGGATTCCGTGACTCTATCCCTATTTTCCACATTGTGGAAATCATAGGGCCCTACATACCAGTTTAAATGTTTTTTTTGTTTTTTTAAATAAAGATGTTTGTACTGTTTCTAATGACTGAATATTTTAAGAATAATTGGATCTAAGCAGATTTGGGAGAATTTGTAATTAGTCTAATGACTCATCTTAAGCATTAAAAAATAAAATGCAAAAAAGGGGGAGTTCAACTGCAGTCCAGCCTCCCTATTTAGCCATGCCTGCCTCAAAATCCTTACAATGCCTCTATTCCCCAGCGGAAGGCAAACTTCAATTAATGATGCCGTTCTGTGCTTATTTCTGCGTTTCAAAGGACCACAGCAAAGCAACCAAATCCATTTGTCGTATGAGCAAGAATTCCCGGAGGACTAGTGTGAAAGTACTGGAGGGAAAATGGGCTTGCTGAATCGTCTGTCCTCATTTTGAACGTATTTAAGTTGCAGTTCTGAGTTAAATGCAGTATTAAAGGTACAGCGTACAGCCCATCTATGCAGCACCCCAAGGACAGGTTCTATAAAAGTCAGCGGTTAATCAAAAACCACGCGTGGCACCGGCGAAATACCTTTTCATCCTCGTCCTCGTCCTCGGCCACGGACATGTTCTCCTGCAAAAGAAGGAGAAAGAGATAGAGAGCGGATGAGATTGAGACACACGTGGGCAATGGAGCATTTTCTTAACAAACACCTCATAATGAAACCTTCGCTTGTATATACACCCCCATTGGGAGAGGCCCTGTTGCCGTAGCAACTGCCTCTCGGGTGACCTCGCACAAAAGGAGGAGGTGAATGAGAGGGGCCTTCCTCACAAGAGCGATGTCACAACCAAGCAATCTCATTTCTTCACAACATAAACACGTACACACATTCACACATGCACCTGAAACCAAAAGGAAGGCATTTAATCTCAGCCGTTCGGGTGCCTAGATCGCTCTCTATCAAGGCATCCCTGACCCTTTCAGGCTATTGAATGTAGCCGTGGCGCTCTGTCTCTGCTAGGCCGAGGGGTGAGCACGAGGTGATGCTGGCTTTAACGTTGCCAAGAGATCGCAGCCCCATCCCAAGCCTGAGATACGGCGCTGAGACAGGTTGCTGGTGCACAAAGAGCTGCTGCATTCTGAGTAAGGACTCAAATATAGCTTATACAACCCACTGGAGATGAAGGTCACTTAAAGTGTGACTGCTATGTTAGAACTCACAACCAAGGGTGATAGGAGCATCTCAGACATCTTAACCTTTGTGAATGTCCAATTCATAGACAACATGATCTAATTAGGATGGACCGACCAATTAACGTCTTTAGAAATGCTGTAAAAAGACTCCAAAAAACAGTTTTTAGTCTTGTAATGTGATATAAATTGCACCTAATGACTCACTGGAATACTTCATTCAATTAGCAAAATTATAATGATGGTATATTATTCTGTGCTTCTTTTATGTCACTCCAGTCTCATTCTTGTTACAAAATGAAATAATTTAAATTTAAATTAATATTTCACGACTGCTTTTCTTGTTTGTTTGTTTGACAACTAGCCATGTAATAATATATCATAATGGTACAATATACAGTACAGTCTTTTTTTGTTGTTTTACTACTATGAATAAAATACATTTGACCCTCTAACTTTAGCACTCTCTATTCTAATTCTATTTTATCTACTTGTTTTCTTTTTTTATTTAAACAAAAACATTCCTATTTTCGATTCTAACTGCTTGTTTTATTTAAAAAGAAAAAAGTGCCTCTAACACTAGCATTCTTTATTCTTTGTCTATTCTATCTACATATTTTCTTTTAATTTATTATAAATAATGACTCTCTAACACTAGCATTCTTTATTCTTGACTTGTGTTGTTTTTATTTAAAAAAAGACATTCTAACGCTACCGTTCCCTATTCTTCTTGTCACAGCACTTACATATCATTACTCTTTTGTTGGTTTTGATTGCTTCTGTTGTCCTCATTTGTAAGTTGCTTTGAATAAAAGTGTCAGCTAAATGGCTAAATGTGTAAATGTTAATAACACATACACTACTGTTCAAAAGTTTGGGGTCAGAAAGTTTTTTTTTTTTAAATTCTAATAATACTTTTATTCAGCAAGGGAGCATTAAATTGATCAAAAGTGACATTATTTATCAAGGAATCCTCAAAAAATATATCACAGTTTACGTGATTAAGCAGCATAACACAAAATTAGCATACTAGAATGTGAAAAAGATCATGTGACAATGAAGAAAGATGCTGAAAATTCAGCTTTGCCATCACAGGAATAAACTGCATTTTAAAATTATTATTTGAAATTGTAATAATATGTCACAGTATTAATGTTTTTACTGTATTGTATCATATATTGTTCAAGTTTGGCTGTGAAAAACAGATGACAACACTGTCTATTGTAGACAGAAAGTCTATTAATTTGCAATCGTTCTTCGATAGAATCTGTGAGGTTTAAAACGGATGCTTATTTCTTAATCCTGTGAGTCACCAGCATTGACTCTGACTTATTAGGGAGCATTTTCTGTACAGCTGAGTGGGCGACATCACAGCACTCACCAAGTCCTGACTGTAGCTGGCCATGCCTGGTGTGATGTGGTAGTAGTTCCAGCCAATGAGCAGAAGGAGGAAGAGAGGCAACATGAACAGCTCCCAAAGCCACACTGTCACCACAAATATCTAATAGAGACAGAGAAAGAGAGAGGGTATCAAACGGGGTATGAGAATCACAAACAGCACAGTTGGCAATGCTGCCCACACACACACACATATGCATTTCCTCTAATATGCATTTCTAAGAGTTTGCGTTGAAAATAAACTCTTAGGAAATACAAAGACTTGACACCGGGTCTCGTCATAACAAGAAAACTAGCGCAAAGCTGTATCCGAGCATCCCGCAAGACCTTCCAGCACCTAATTTACAGTAGGTGCCTGTGCCAGCATCTGTGTGGCGTGGTATAGGAGATTTTAATATTTCAAAAATCCATTTGCATTGATTAACACTGTGCTGGACTGGTAGTGTGTAATTTGGATGTGACAGAACAGAGCATCTGACAGGAGTGGTCCTCCACACTTGCTCTGATGCACTGACTGATGGCACGGATACGTGGCTGCTGAAGGGCTGGTTGTAGCATTTTACCTCTGCAGAGAGAGACACGCGAACACTCAGGACCCCTGGTAGAAATAAGATGAATAATCCTTCAGAATTCCATAAGAGAAATAGGTATGCAACACCCACAGCACCGCACAGCACGCCGCTAATTGGACGGCTGAATTTAAACCCGGCTAGCAGCAACTTAATGAGCCTGAGAAATAATAAGACGACACGCACAGGGATGACTGTAAAACAAGACATTTGGAGGAAACATTATTGCACAAATGCACTCTACACATTACAATTCGACCATAACATCTAAACTTAAGTAGATTGTGTATTTATGTCAGAACACTGAATCAGTGTTCTGCTACAAATAACTGATGCATGTACTCAAAGAAAACTAGGGAAGCACAATATATTGGTTTCATAAATCAGACATTTTTAATGTGCTGGTATCAGTTAATATTTGATACACTGCACAGTATATTGGCTGATACTGAGTGTTTAATAGTTAATATATTGGTCTATCACTGATGTACAATTAATGTGTAAACATAAAAACTTAAATATAAAAATGATATGTAATAAATATAAATGGTAACACTTTAGTTTAGAGAGCAATTGACACTATTAACTAGTTTCTTATTAGCATGTCTATTATCATAGCATATTGGCTGTTTTATTAGTACTTATAATGAACATAACAATGCCTTATTCTGTATGGCCACATTTTAGATCCCTTAATCCTACCCCAACAACTAGCTTACTAACTATTAATAAGCAGCAAATTAGGAGTTTATTGAGGCAAAAGTTGTAGTTAATAGTTAACAGTAAGAATTGGTCCAAATAAATGAATACAGTAATAAAAAAAGCGGAAATTTATTTCCACAATAAAATCAGCACAGTCTATGTAACTTAAATTTAAATCAATAAATCTGAATGTTTACACCTCAAGTGACGCATCAAAAGCCAATAAAACCCATTATAATTAATTCTGTCTATACTAGATGCTGCAACCTCAAACGGTTGCGGAGCAACTTAACAAGAATTGTTCCCGGTGTACACATGGATTTAGTCCCATTTCATTTGAAGGTCACAAGATAGAGCTTGTACGATTACACCTACACAGAACAACAGGCTTGCGTTTATACACGGCATGCTGGAGGCTTGTTAGAGACAATATGTTTGACTTAAGTTAGCCGGGGCCTGCAGGCCTTACTTTAGCTGTAGTACAGTACCAGCATGTTCCTGTCATATCAGCCAGTGGCCAGACATAGTGCTCTGGGGGCAGTCTACCTACTGCCACTCCCATGATAGGTTCACTTTCACACATGCCTGCACACACACACACACAAAGCCACCAGGGATATGAGAATCGTGCTTAATGCACAGAGCACTTGGACAACAACCCCTGCAGGCACAACAACAACAGTACACACATCTGGGTCTTTCTTTAATAATTCATTACAAATTTAGTCACACCGTACTATCGAAGGAGATGGCTGAATCTCTTTAACTCCTTATTCAATCTGTGCCAGCCCACAGATTCCGGCTGAAAACCATATTATAGCTTGTGAAGGTTGAACACGAGCGGCATCCCGCTGTAGTCGCTTCCACTTTCGGGACCCCACGCGGAGGGGCCCGCCTTCATCCTCACCCTCAGATAAACTCGAAGGGCTTATCAACAGGTTAGCTGTCATAAGTGATACCTTCGAAGGAAGTCGAGGTAGAAAGTGAGCAAGTGAGAGAGCTGAGATGGAAAAAACCTGCCGACAGCCCAGCAGGAACGTTGAACCCGCTTGCCCTGCCTGGAGAAGCTTCTACATTAACTACTAAAGTCTAATTGCCTGGTCCCTGTCTTCCCATGCGAGTCAACAGTAGGAGACCATTCATTTGCAGCCTGGGATTCTAGAGAGAGGATCTGTCACAGGTATTCATAATCGTCCACTAATGCAAATTTCCGCTCAACTGCTCACAGGCTTGGTGGACAAGATAAAAGCACACGGAAATACAGTAAAACGTCTGGTGTCTAAATGTAGCATCTAAATGACTGGATAAACAAAACCTGTCAGAAATTTCTTCAATTCGTCCCCAACCGTGTGCGTGCGTGTGTATACAGTAATGTGGAAGCATGCTGGATTTACATGCCTTTTCCCCGGTGCTAATAAAAACAGAACAGAGAACATCTGGAAAAGTCTTGCAGATTTCAGTGCGAAGGCGGTGTCTGATAGCCTCGAGTTAATAAGCAGAGTTAGCTGCTGCTCAAATCCTGCACTGCTCCTGCTGAACGCACTCCACTAATTCTCCACTAAGTGGTTTGCATTTTATTAGTGCAGTGATTAAAGGAAAGGGAGGACGAGGTAAAGCCTGACAGACGTTAGAGTTAATTCATATTGAAGAAGAAATCCAGCTGTACGCTGGTTTTCTTTTCAGATGCAGTGATGTTTTACTGAACCTATTCCAGGCCTTTTTTTTTTTAATTTATTATTTTTACAAAGAACATGACATGGCTGGAATCAAACCTACGGATTCCACATGGTGGCCACAGAGAGCACACAAAAATTTTACAAAGGTGGTGCAGAGCCATTAACAGCCATGATTAAATTCTTCTTGAATTATAGTATGACCAATTAAAGTCAAGCCTTTTCTACAGTATCTATATGACAGTGATAGTGACAGTGACGAAAATAAATACCAAAGATGGCAACTTCTATAAGGCCAGAAAGTGTTACTGTTAACACTTTACAACTGGACCTAATTTTTTAACCAAGTGTTATTACAGCCAGTATTGCCATGCCCACTTATTATATGTGTAATAGGGCTCTTTCATGTATAAATATGGTCAGTGGCGGATTGTAATGTTTTTAATCTTATATCCAGAAAGTAGTCATGTACTTGGGCTTATTTGGGCTTATTTGGTGAAGAAAGTTATTTTGAGCTTGTTTTGTCAGGCCCATTTGATTGTTTTTCTAGTGAGATCTGGCAACAATGAGCCCAGACTTTGGGTTGAGCCCAGACCACACAGACAGCAACTCAATCTAAAACCTTCTGATGACACACAGCTCATATCTCCAAATCTGAGAGTTCTTCCAACACACACAAGACAAGCAGAGTATACAGTGCAGAGAGGCTACTGCATTGTTGTCCAGTGTGTTTCCATTCATGTACTTTTAAAAGAGTCAGTTTGGTTAATGCAATTATCAGTTCATAAATGTATATACACTATATTAAGCAAAGCTTACACACACATATTCCGCTGCTGTATGAACCTATAAACATCATTTAGATTGAAAGATGTTGACTGTCCAAGGAGGAAAAGATTGCTTTGAATTATACTAGAGTGGCCTGCTGTAGGTGATGGAGAAGCTCTCTCTCCTCTCCTCAGGCACCAACAAGGACCACCAGAAGACTGGCCTAGCAGGGGGTTAAGAACCGTCTGACGGATATGTTTTAGCGTGGAGCTAATATGATTGCACTAAATGTATTTCTGAGGCCTCTCTAGACGATCCCCCGGTCAGAGGAATTCCTATACCTAATAATAAAGCACTCAGCGATTAAAAGTGTGAATAAAATAAGTCCTGGAGCCGAAGCCAGGCTGGCAGCAGTATGCCACCCACGCTCTCCAGGGAGGGGGAGAAGAGAGCCACGGCAGGAACAAAAGGACAAAGACGCCCTCACTAAGAGTTTATACAATCCTGCAAATTGATTAAACGGCAAAGGGGTGGAGAGAGGCTACCAAATCAGACTACTTACTGACAGACTAAACACAAGTGGTGTGGAGGGCTGGGAAACAACACTCCACAGCTACTGCTAAATGTAAACACGCATCACTGTGGGAGTACAATAACCTCCATCCATCTGAATTTCAAAGTCAGAACATGTAGAGAAAAATGTATATGCTATATATACATACTGTACAGTGGGGTTCAACTGTCTGAGAGCAGTGGTGAAAATGCTTATACTTAAATTGAATTTTTTTTTTTTTTTGTTCATCATGGATTTTATCACAAGCACAAACATTATTTAGGTTGAAATTATTAAAGCAACATGAATTTAAATTATTATTTTAACATGAATTTCAGTATGTCTTTTTCTTTAATCACAGTAGCAGGAACTCCACAAGTTTTAATGAAACCTGATGGTTATGTTCTCCAGTATGATTTGAGATCATCTAAAAAAAATTGATTAAAATAAAATATCAGAAATTCATTCATTCATTCATTCATTTTTTTTTTGATAATCTCAAAATTTTATATAGACTACTGTTAAAATGTTTGGGGTTGATATGACTTTCTAAAGATTTTTAAAATATGTCTCTTATGCTCACTGTATTTTCATCACTGTATTGATCAAAAATAGTTAAAAAAAAAATGTTGTAATATATTATTACACTTAAAAATACGTTTTCTATTTTTATATATATTTTACAATGTAATGTGTAAAGCTGAATTTTAGCAACTATTACTCCAGTCATCAGTGCCACATGATCCTTCAAAATTCATATTTTTTATGCTGACATGGTTTGATCATCATTTGGTTTATCATCAATGAATAGAATTTGCAAATGAACAGCATTTATTTGAGCAATGTTTTTTGTCTTCACTGTCAATTTTGCTCAATAAAATGTATCAATTTTTGATTGACCCCAAGCTATATATATATATATATATATATATATATATCTATATATATATATATATATATATATATATATATCTATATATATATATATATATATATATATATATCTATATATATATATATATATATATATATATATTCTGTATGTGTGTGTATACATATATTTAATCCCAGTTTTTAATGGAACCCACTGTATAACTACAGTACCTCGTGTACACAAAAGAACACAACACTGACTGACTAAAATAACCCAGAATTTATAAAGGGAGATTAGTTTAGCTAAAAGCATTTTCATAGGAGCAATATAAATTCATTCAGTTAACAAACACAGCAAGACAAACTGAGCAGGGATCATGTCCTGTAAAGTTGGTGTTTAAATCTGAAGCAGTCGGGAGTCCATAAATACTTAAGAACTGACCGGCAACATGGGGAGAATTAGCAAGATAACATTGAACATATTGGACTGCTCTAAGATGCGTATGAAAAAGGCAAAACTGTTTTGAGCAACAACACAGTCAAACCGACTAACTAGACAAGCCTCGGCGGGTTTGACTTCATAACAATTTAGATTTGAGCAAATGAATAAGATATTAACCAATCTCTTCAATGATTGCTGAACAAATTTTTAAGAAGCTCTTTACACTTTGTTATGCTTCTCGAAGCATTAACATTTTAGGTTTGTGCATTTTGACAAGGGGAAATCTATTATGTGTGTATATCCTCTCAGAGCAAGTAAGCACTAACTAAACNGGGGGAAATCTATTATGTGTGTGTATATCCTCTCAGAGCAAGTAAGCACTAACTAAACCATGAGGGGAAGTTTGAGTCTCTCTTGTGTCCCTCTCATGCATTTATCTTCCGCAGCAGCGAGACGCAAACAACGGCAGCAGTGCCAGCCTGCCTTATGAGGGTCAGACGAAGGGCTGTGGACGGATGCCAGATTACATGAACGTATCTGTGCAAATCTAACAAGGCTGACTATTGGCTGCAGGCTTAATGCGTATATGTGTGTGTTCGAGAGAGCCGATGAAACCGGGCAACTTTAATGTGAACAGAGGATCCTTGCAGCATTGCCACACTTTCCTCTCTTTCTCTGGCTTTTTTCCAAGGTGAAATGGAGGGCGAAGCAAGTAACCTACATTGGTGTCTTGATTAAAATACAGAAAAATGACACAACATTTACAGTGAATCAAAGGCTCCGGTGGCTGGACAAGACAAAAGAGAAAGCTTGAGATGCATGGAAAAGGTTGTGTCGTGTGTACAGTACATCTGTGGTAAATGAACACCAATAAGGTCCAGGATTGTGTGTGACAGCTATCAGGTTTATATTTCTACTAATATATCTATATCTGTTATTTACAAATTTGGAGACATTAATGAATGGTCTTTATTTTATCTTTGGTTCCCTAATTTGGAAGATGACCAAATA